>JAFEMH010005350.1:85000-166476 GCA_022495995.1 Adenophora triphylla var. japonica
GTTTTGTTGCTTTAGAGACATTGCCGCTAGGCGGCAAACGTGATTAATGGGTAATAAGTGACTGGGATATTGCCACGTAGGCACCCCCTCCCATAACGTGTAACAGTGTAGTATGATGGGATAGACAGTACTTTCACGCCAACTTTGTGGGTAGTTGACCCAAAGAGCATGGATGACTGACACGTGTCCCTATAAGCATGGCCTATGATTGTGTTGTGATATAAATATGGGAAAGTCAGCATTATTGAGTAAGTTTTTATCCTCTTTCTAAACTATCTATCTATCATCTCTATTAACATCTTCTTTTTATCTCAAGAAACCATTACTTATTCTCACACCGGAGGGCTTCTGAGTCGCCCCGGTTTAGTTCACCATTGTCTGTGTGTGTGTAGGATCCAAGGTGGGCCATCCCAAGAAGACTAGCCGGAGTATCCATTGGAGTAGCCGAAGGTCCAGTTCCTGTGCAACACCATTTTTCAGTGTAGCATCAGTTGAGATGTTTGCCGTTTTTCAAGGTGTTAAAAGGCGGGAAGAAATTCGAGTGGAGCGAGGAGTGCGGGGTAGCTTTTGAAGAAATTAAATCTTATTTAGGGAAGCCACCATTGTTGAGTAGCCCTGTGGAGGGGGAAGAATTGTTTGTTTACTTGGCAGCTTCTGACTACGCTGTAGCTGCAGTGTTGGTGAGAGAAGACGGAGGAATTCAAAGGCCTGTGTATTATGTTTCTAAGGCATTGAGTGAGGTGGAATCAAGATATTTCAATGCCGAGAAGTTAGCTTATGCGTTGGTGGTGGCGGCAAGGAAGTTGAGGGCGTAGTCGCTCATACGATTGTTGTTTTGACTGATGCTCCCTTAAGGAAGATTTTGCAGCAGCCGGATTCCGCGGAAAGGCTGTTGAAGTGGTCAATTGAGTTGACGGAGTTTGACATCAGATATGAATCCTGCCGAGCTATAAAGGCACAAGCATTGGCAGACTTTATTGTTGAGGCTTCATTTACTAAGTCTCAGGCGGAAACGGTGGTGGAGCGCGGGAAGAAGAAGGCAGAAAGCGAAAGGCATCAAGTTTGGCAGAGGAAAAGGAGAGACCGTCGGATTGTTGGGTTTTACATGTAGATGGTTCATCTGCAAAAGATAGAGGGGGGAGCAGGAATGGTGCTGGTTTCGCCAGATTTGGAATGCGAGTATAAGAAGGCTTTCAGGTTCAAGTTCCCTGTATCCAACAATCAGGCGGAATATGAGGCATTGGTAGCGGGAATAGAATTTGCTCGTGACATCGGTGTCAAGAAGATTGTAATTCACTCTGATTCTCAGCTCATTGTGAATCAGGTGCGGGGTGAGTATGGGGTAGTGAATTCATATCTGATAAAGTATTGCAATCTGGCGAGAAGCATTTTGAGCAGTTTTGAATTTTAGGAACTTGTGCAAGTTGATAGGGCAGAGAATTCAAAGGCTGATGCGTTGAGTAGGTCGGCGGGAAATGAAGAAAGTGAAGCAGATATGGATCCCCTGGTGGAGTATGTGGAGTTGCCGGCTATTGACAGGCCCATGGTCATGGAGATAGGGGAGGTAGAGATAAGTTGGGTTTCTGAAATGAAAGATTTTCTAGACAAGGGTGAGCTGCCGCTTGATGAAGAGAGAGCTAAGCTAGTGAAGGTGACTTCTCCGCGATTTACTGTACAAGATGGAATTTTATATAGAAGATCTTTTTCAAAGCCATTAATGAGGTGTGTAGTGCCAGGGGTGGTGGCTAAGGTTTTGTTTGAAATCCATGAAGGTGTTTGTGGTGGGCATCCAGGAGCGAGATCCCTGGCGGAGAAGGTTTTATTCCATGGATATTATTGGCCAAGTTTGAGGAAGGACGCAGAAGAATATGTGCCGAAATGCGAGAAATGTCAGAGGTTTGGGAATATACCGCGGCAACCCGCTACTGAACAGACGCCTATTGTCGCGACATGGCCCTTTGATATGTGGGGCATTGATTTGATTGGACCATTACCAAAAGCAAAAGGGGGATGTCAGCATGTAGTCGTTGCTGTTGATTACTTTACAAAATGGACGGAAGCAAAGGCTCTGGCGACAATAAGCGAAGACAATGTGATCAAGTTCGTTCAAGAAAACATTTGGTGTAGATATGGGTTACCCAGGGCCATTGTCTCTGACCATGGAACACAATTCGGGAAGAAATTTGCCGGCGAGTGCCGAGAGGATGAATGTGAAGCATTGGATGTCGGCGGTGTACGAGCCGCAATGTAATGGTCGAGCGAGGGCGGCAAACAAGCAAATTATTGCTGCCCTGCGTAAGAATTTGGAAGGAAGAGGCGGCGCGTGGTTAGAAGAATTGCCAACTGCATTATGGTATGTAAGGACCACGATAAAGGGTTCAACTGGTGAAACGACATTTGCTTTGACTTATGGCTCTGAGGCCATGGCGCCGGCCGAGATGGCCCTGCCGACATACCGGGTAACTTATTATGATGAGGCGAGAAATGGCCAACGGCGGTGTAACGATCTTGATTTGGTTGATGAGAGGAGGCTGCAAGCGAGAATGAGGATGGTGAATTACAAGCAGAGGATGAAGGCCCAACATGACAAGCGGGTTAGCAAGAGGTCTTTTAATGTAGGTGATTGGGTGCTGAGAAGTGCAGAAGCCACGGGGCCCAAGCCAGGCTTCACCAAGTTGAATGAAAAGTGGGAAGGGCCATTTCAGGTGTCTCAGGTTGTTCGAGAAGGGACTTATCCGCTGAGGAAGCAGGATGGTGAAGAATTGAAGAATGCTTGGAGTGTTGATCATCTGAAGCGTTTTTATCAATGAAGTTGTCGCAAGTTTTTGTAGTTGCATCTTTTGATTTTTGCTCTAGATAACAAAAGCTATGTAACTTTTCTTTTGGGGTCATGTGTTTTTGTTCACCTCACATTGATGGAAAAGTTATGTAGAATTTGCCAATCTAGAATGAAGTAACTTGTAAACATAATGGAAGGGGGCAGGGATTATTTAGCGACATACTTTTCTGTGATTATCATTTTTTTAGAACTTGATAAGCTTTCTGTTTTATGAAACAGTTATTGGAACGGCGGGATTAGAGCAAGTGAAGGTGGTCAGGAAAGCAGCTTTCATAGGGAATGAAGAAAGTCGGTAAAGGGAGGGGCCGTTGAGGCATGATGATAAAAGCCAGTAGTAATCGTCGCCAGCACTGGAGCAAAAGATGGCGGCGTCTTGGTTAGAGACCAAGGCGCCAAATGGATGCGACGTCTTGGTTAGAGACCAAGGCGCCAAAGATGCGGCGTCTTGGTTAGAGACCAAGGCGCCAGAGTTGGCGGCGTCTTGGTTAGAGACCAAGGCGCCAAAGATGCGGCGTCTTGGTTAGAGACCAAGGCGCCAGAGTTGGCGGCGTCTTGGTTAGAGACCAAGGCGCCAAATGGATGCGGCGTCTTGGTTAGAGACCAAGGCGCCAAAGATGCGGCGTCTTGGTTAGAGACCAAGGCGCCAGAGTTGGCGGCGTCTTGGTTAGAGACAAAGGCGCCAGAGTTGGCGGCGTCTTGGTTAGAGACCAAGGCGCCAAATGGATGCAACGTCTTGTTTAGAGACCAAGGCGCCAAAGATGCGGCGTCTTGGTTAGAGACCAAGGCTCCAGAGTTGGCGGCGTCTTGGTTAGAGACCGAGGCGCCAAATGGATGCGGCGTCTCGGTTAGAGACCAAGGCGCCAAAGATGCTGCGTCTTGGTTAGAGACCAAGGCACCAAAGAGATGCGGAATCTTGGTTAGAGACCAAGGTGCCAAAGAGATGCGGCATCTTGGTTAGAGACCAAGGTGCCAAAGAGATAAGGCGTCTTGGTTAGAGACCAAGTCAGTTGTAGTAATTGTCGCTCAAGCGATAAGAGCAAGATGATATTTATCATTGCAGAGGCGGAATAAATAAGTGGAAAGAAAATGTATGTAACGTTCTTAAAGTTGTCGCACAAAATAGTTGGCGAGAATCTTCACATTGGAGTGAGGCTGCCTAAAGACAAGCCTCACTTTTTTGAAGGGAGTAGTATGTATATAGAGATAAGATGGAGAGATGCAATCTTTGATGAACTATCAAAGCAAAATCAGAATTACCAAAAGAAAAACACGCGACATGAAGAAGTTGTGATGAGCAAAGATAGTTTCAGAAGCAAGTCATAAGAAGCAAAGCAATAGATAAAAGGTCGCAACAGAGCGACAAGAAAATAATTACAAATTGTCTTCGGCATGAAGGCCAGACACGGAAATTAAACTAACTATTCGCAACAAGTAAATAAGAAAAGTAAAATCGAAAGGCTGAAAATAAAAATTGTTTGTTACACGCCCAAAAGTAAAATGTTGATAACAATCATAAAGTAAAAAGCGCCAGTTCAATGGGCGTTATAAGCGGCATTAAGGGCGTCTTTCTTCGCCTGAGACAGATCGGACCAGGCGGGAACAATGTTGTCAGGACGAATAGCGGGAACCGGCCACGCGGCTTTACCAAGGACAGCATCCTCCGCTGCTAGCTGAGCCAGCTCTTCTTCGCTAAAAGGCACAAGGGGATGTCCCTTGCGACTTTTGTCGCTGAAAATTGTTTCAGAGCCCCATCTGGCCAGCATCGCGGGGGTAATGGCGGGATTTTCTTCGGCGGCAATCGTCCTTAGAGTATGAAGGATGGCGTTATCAAACGCATCCATCTCATCAGTCTCTGCCTTGGCCTTAGCATCTTCAAGATCTTGACGAAGCTTGGTCACTTGGTTAGCTCTCACAAAATCTTCATCTCTAAGCCGTTTATTTTCGGCTTCAAGTTCGGGAAATTTAGCGACAATTTCCTTATTCTTCTCGTTTTCTGCAACGAGGCGAGCAAGCCTATCCTCCGCATCCTTGTTTTTCTTCTCAAGCTCTTCCAACCTTGCTTTTCCCTCCGCCAGGTCAGTATTGGCTTTGGTTTGCAAGTCCTGGAGTTCTTTGATAGTGATATCCCGCCTGGTAACCTTACGTTTGTAGACATTCCGCTCACGTTCAGCTTCAGTGAGCTCTCCCTCTAACTTAAGGCATTTGTTGCTTAGGCCCAGAAGAGTGCTGCTAGCCTGCGAGAAGTAGAGAGGCAAGTAAATGTTATGGTTTAGAGTTAATAATAAAAATTTGAATGAAAAGAAAAGCGAGTAAAGGTATCTTACTAGGGAAAGTTGGATCCCTGCATGGTAGGCGGAGTGGGCAGGATTCTCTCCCTCAACATAAGCGACTTGTTCGGCATCGCTTGACCGTTTAAGAGCGGTGGAGCCTAGCAAGCAAGAAACCGTATCTAGCCGCTCAGTTATCAACCCCTTGAGTTTGGGGATATCATTGGCTTCCCGACAAAGAGCCACCATACCTGCCTCGTCCGCCGGAATCTGGAACCCTTCTTCTAACCAGCTAGGCCGGCGGCGGGTATGTTGGCGGGAAGATGAAGGGCGTAATGGTGAGACTGCGGGATTGGAGGGAGGATCAGCCTCATGGGCAAGTGGGGAAGGCGGGATATTGCTGTCCGCGGGATTTTCAGATTGAACCCCGCCAGCTTCAGTTTCTTGATCCCCAAGGGGAGTGACAATCTCAGCCTCGTCTTGGGGCTCATCATTTTCTTCATTTTCTTCTTCCTCTTCCTCATCTTCCAAGTTTAGAGTTTCAGGAGGGTTCCCCTGAGTTTGTGCGGGAGCGGGAGCAGAAGTGCGCTGCCTCTTGGTTTGTCGGGGGTTGGTGGAAGGGGCCCTCCTGCGGGGATTTTCGGGAACGACCCTTTCATCCGCCACAGTTGTTGCAATGGGGATGGTCAAATCGGCTGGCTGGGCCTTGAGGCTGGCATTCCCAGCCGCAGCCCAAACGTTTGGCCCGTTGCTGGTATCGTCCATGAGCTAACCGCTTTTGATTCATATTCATTGAACGATGAACTGCGACAAAAAACAAAAAGTGATTATTGACATTATAAGACTAAAATTAGTAAGTAAAGGAATGCAGGAATTAGTGAAGATCATACGTAGAACTTCTCGCATTGAGCGACAAACATTGTGGCCGTTCCCGCATGTTGTGCACTCAGAAGCAAATTTGGCGCCCGAATGAAGTTCCCATCCCGACCAGGAAACTGTATGCTCAACGGCCACACGAGGAGGCAAAGGTGGTAGATTATAAGAAAGCCTCACTTGGCTCAACGATGAATGGTCAGAAAGTATCTTTTGGCATGAAAATAGGGCAGGGGAGGGGATGGCAGTGTTGGCGGCGGCGAGAAGGTCTAGCATCCTTCTTTTCAAACACTTTTCGTCTTCATCTAGGGCCCATTTTTTATCAACCTTGGGGTGAATTCCTTGCAAATCAGTAGGAAGAGCCCAACCCACGCGGGAAATGATGAATAGCGGGTTATTCTGCCAGTTGTGAACTTTGGAAGGGAGAGGGGTTAAAATTTTGGGTTGTTTGAATTTCAGCGACATCCTAAGCTCATTTGTCTGTTTATCTTTTTTCGGATAGCCGGTGAACATATCCATAAGAAGATGAAGGGTGGGTTCTCGCCTAAGGGCACGACAAATGACTATAAAACAAGTTAAAATTCTTATAGCATTGGGATGGAGCTCAGCTATGGCCGCTTGAGCTTTAAAGAGGACAAGAGAGATGAATGGGTCAATGGGGATTCTAAGGCCCGCTTCAAATTGTGACGGGAAAACAACTATGCCATCTTGCCTTTGGCGAATTGTGAGAAGGGACATGTCGCCATCGTAGTTGGTTATATGATAGTTCAAATGGTCAATGTGATATTGGGTGTGATAGGGGGTGATGTGGAGGTTTTGTGAAGGATCGTTTCCCGCTGTATTGGAGGTGGAAGGGTTATTGGCCAAGGCTGAATTCCCGCCGGTTGAAGTAGAAACACCAGGGGCTCCCAAGTTCGACATCTCGCCTGAATCAGAAGAAGAAACAATTTGTTTATAACGAGATCTGTTAACTAAAGATCTCGCAGCGAGAAAGTCAGTGTCAGAGCTATCAGAGTACGTGGGAGGGCCATAGAAATGACAAAGATGTTCGCAAAGTTCGCGGGGAGTGAAAAATATTTTGGACACGGGGGCTGAAAAATGAAGAAAACATTTGCCCCTAATCTCTATGGCATCAATGATGGCGGGATCTACTCTATTGATTCTAAGACAGTTTACCAAGTCATCTCGTGGGATTCTCGCCCATATACCCCTAGTTAGATAATAAATACCACCAGTTTTTCGACACTGGCCATACCTAATTTGTCTAAGGCAGTTCTTAAACCTAGCCATGGCGACAAGTAAAAACTTAAGAAAAGCAAAGGAAACTGAAAATCAAAGAGATTACTTGGGAAGTATGAAGGGTCGTTGATGAAGTCAAAAATGGATTGTAAGTTCGCCGGAATGTTTAGGGTACGACCAAAGGGTTTATTGTCCAGGATGATTAGATGGATGAATCAAGCTGTAAAGCGAACGTTTTACGAATGGATTTCAAGGAGGAACAAGGATTAAGTCAAGAGAGGAGGGAAAAACGAAAGGGACGATAGCAACCAGTTCGCCGAAAATTCTCTGTGGTGGCCGGAAATCGCTTTAAGGTTCAGAGACTAGAAAGACTGAAAAAAGGTGAAAGGAAGAGGGGGGAGGTTATTTATATTAAGGGAATATGAAACGGTTTTTGGGGGACAGTAAAATTTAATTAGCCCCCAAAAAATTTTGAAATTCCCCCCATTAAATGATTTCAAAATTCAAAAAGTCTTTTCAAGGGTCACGTCATGGCCGTCTGTCAGTTGAGTAAACCAGGATATGACACGTGGCGAATAGGTGTCAGTTTATATGGATATCTCGCGAGTAGGGTCATATTCTTGCGGGAAGTAGCGGGAAACCTAAATTTCTCGCTTGGAACATGAATGATCCAGGTCTCGAAATTGGGGGCTACTGAAGTGGTTATCCGAAATGGATTGGGCCTAAACAGTTCAAAGGGTTCAATGGGCTTGGTGGGCCAAGTAACTTAGGATGGGCCAAAAATGTCAAATAAGATAAATAAATAATTAAGTAAGCAATAAGTTATATTTTGTCTTAAGTGGCGAGATATCATAGTATATGTTAAAGGGGCGACATAGAGCGGAAATAGAGTGTAGGCGGGAAGCTTGGGCGGCGAGAAGACTACCTAGTACTCCCCCTCTCTTTTTCCTCCCTTGATATTTTGGGGACAAGGGAATAGCTTAGGTTAACCAGTTAAATATGTTTTGTTGCTTTAGAGACATTGCCGCTAGGCGGCAAACATGATTAATGGGTAATAAGTGACTGGGATATTGCCACGTAGGCACCCCCTCCCATAACGTGTAACAGTGTAGTATGATGGGATAGACAGTACTTTCACGCCAACTTTGTGGGTAGTTGACCCAAAGAGCATGGATGACTGACACGTGTCCCTATAAGCATGGCCTATGATTGTGTTGTGATATAAATATGGGAAAGTCAACATTATTGGGTAAGTTTTTATCCTCTTTCTAAACTATCTATCTATCATCTCCATTAACATCTTCTTTTTATCTTAAGAAACCATTACTTATTCTCACACCGGAGGGGCTTTACCGGAGTCGCCCCCGGTTTAGTTCACCATTGTCTGCGTGTGTGTAGGATCCAAGGTGGGCCATCCTAAGAAGACTAGCCGGAGTATCCATTGGAGTAGCCGAAGGTCCAGTTCCTGTGCAACACCATTTTTCAGTGTACCATCATTATGAATCTTTATAAAGGTACAATCACTATACAAACTAATAAAGCACATTTTTTTTTAAGAAAGTTGACAAGTTTAATATTAATACTCTCTAAGTTTCAAAATACTTGAGGGTTCAATTATATCCCAAAATACTTGAAGTTTTGCTATGATCCAAGAATATTTAGCATTATTTTTTATGGGCAATTACCAAATCGTGCCTTATTCTAACAAAAACGACTACCTAATACACATATTTTCTAATACAACCACCAGGTACTCTATTTATAAATACACACACGTGTCATTAGGGGATCAGCTGTCACACCCTCTCTGCTCCCTCGTTTTTTCCCCTCAAAACTTTAAAATGAAATATCTTAAAATTCGTAAGTCAAAAATATAATCCGAAAGTACCGTTGTGTTTGTATTGTCAAAACAAATCAAACTACTAGTATCAACATATAATCTGAATCAAATTTGAGAAATTCACAGTTGATTTTTAGTAGTTTACATTTGTTCAAATAATCATTAATTGGAACTACGATGGCCTGAGTCTTCCTAATTTGGGAGAAACGTAGGCAACCATTTGGTGCGGCCACTATTTGTTTTTCTTTTTATTTTTCAAAAAAAAATTCTATTTTATCTATCACCTAGATTGACTATCACACACGCGCACTTATATTATATATGTCATTGCACTACATACCCTCTATAAACCCGGGACCCACACTAAGGACGGATGACGGTAACCACCTAATCGCCGGTCTCTCCGAAATTGGATCATCCCACTCCGCGTATTCAATCCATCTAGATTGTCATATCGCGGGGAGCCTAGCCTTCCAGCCCTGCATCGCCACATTTCATGTAGATTGTCTTTTTAGGATCACTCCGTGACCGGTCGGTTTGACTCGGTGATCTTTTCGTGTTTTTGACCAAAATAAAGTCATGTAAAATTGACAATAAAGAAGGACTCGGAATAGTCCGTTCGGAAAAGTCCCTTCGGAAAAGTCCCTTCGAAATGACCCTTTCGGAAGTCCCTTTAAAAAGAAAAAAAAATCATTCAAACAATCTTACATGGCATTGTTTTACAAAAATCAGACTGATTACTTAGTCGTTAGGTTCTGATAAAGGCCTTAGAAACCCCTCAAAATGGATTCTCCGTTCCGACCAAAAATTAGGTCTAATAAAAATCAATTTTCCGTGTGATTGTCTCGTACGTGACTACCTGTCTCGCGCGAGATAATGTCAGCTGGTTGGAAAATGTCTGTAGCCTTAAGGATACTATTTGTTGTCCTATTAATGTCTGATTCCATGACTATGCCGCATGAGGTATGGGATAAGACTTGGGAGGAACTTTCCAATGACATGGAATACAACTATAGGAAACTGCACAATAATCCGGGTAAGTTTATCATCTTTAAATCTAATATAGATTTTCATTTAGTATTACATATATTTATATATTTTCTCTAATATATAATTTAATTACAAATGCTTATAAAACACAATTCTAATTTTTTTTCTAACCGTAATTAAAGTAAAATATACTGGATATTTGTTCTACTTTCAATAGTGTACTCCGACCGTATGGCAAAAATATTCACCACTTCATCCTTCCCTCATTAATTATCTAATATGGATATTACATACATGTTTATGCTTTGGTCGAATAATTGAGATATAAAGTTGATTGTAGTACATTTTTTAAATTTATACTTCCTCTGTGTCGCACTAATTTGTTATCAATTTTATTTACAAAATATAGTTTTGTTATTGGTTGGAGAACAAATTTATTGGTTATTTAATATTTACAAATGAACGTACTCCCACCGTCTCACAGTAATAGTATCATCATTCCCTCCCTCACTAATTTTTATGTAGAGATATTATATAATCATAATGCATTTTGTCAAATATATTGAGTTCCAAGTTTTAACGTTTAATTTAAGGACATATATTATTTCGTACTCCCTAAATGTTTTATCTTATATATGTAGTATACATATATATATAATTTGTATTCCTTTAATTATTATTATATTAACTCTTGGATATATATTTAATTGCATTTTTTCATAATTGTGACAGGATTGAAACTAAACGAAGAACAGAAGAAGAATCTTACTTTAGCAGAAATTGAAAAAATATTGGTTCAAAATGGTAGTAGCCTGCATAAGTTTACAAATATGCCTAAGTCGATCGACTCTGCTATTGAGGATGCACAGAACATGCTTATTTTAGATGAAATATCATATGATATAGAAGAGATGAAGGCTGAGCATGCCAGGTTGTATAAACAACTCACAGCTGAGCAGAAGGGAGTATATGAAGAAATCATGTCAGTTGTCGATAGTGGAAATGGTGGAGTATTCTTCATGTATGGTTATGGAGGGACGGGAAAGACGTTTATGTGGAAGACATTATGTGCTACATTACGGATGCAGAGAAAAATTGTAGTTGCAGTTACATCCAGTGGTATTTCTTCGTTATTACTTCTCGAAGGTAGGACTGCCCATTCTAAATTTGGTATACCTTTACAGCTTGATGAGCCTTCCATGTGTAGCAAACTTAAGCCAGTTTCTGATGAGGCAGAGTTACTTCAAAAAACATCGCTTATTATTTGGGACGAATCTCCAATGGCACATAAACACTGCTTTGAGGCACTTGATCGTAGCTTGAGAGATATTATCCGTGGCCCTGATGGACGGTTATGTGATAAGCCGTTTGGTGGTAAGGTTGTGGTATTTAGAGGAGATTTCAGACAAATTCTTCTAGTCGTACCTATGGGTAGCAGAAATGATATTGTGCATGCTTCGCTATGTTCATCGACACTATGGAATGAATGCAAAGTACTAAGGTTAACACAAAATATGAGATTACAGGTGATTTTCAAATACATTTTGTTTAACATTATGTATACGTATCTATATTTTAAAAGTTATAATAAGACTAAAATATAATATTTTATGTAGGGTGGTTCATCTTCTTCGGATGTTGAGGATATCATGTCGTTTGCAAATTGGTTATTATCCGTTGGTGATGGGACTGCATGTGATAAGTAACAACTGCTTTTAAGATATAGATACGTATTTTATCCGTTGGTTATTACTACCTCTGTCTCAAAAGCCTTACTACCTTTGTTTCAATTTATGTACTATATCCGTCTTAATATTAGTAAAAACTGCTTCATAATTTTCCGGTCTTCTCTCAATTTTAATATTGATTTTTACTTCCTTTTAAGTTCATATTTTTACTAATATTTATTTATTATATGTTGGTATTACTGCAGGTGATAAGAACCATGGTGAAGTTGAAATCAAAATACCAGATGACATATTGATAAGAGATTCTGTCAATATCATCTCAGCTATCGTGGATTGCATATACCCGAACTTAATGCAGAATAAAGATATTGATGGATTTTTCCAAAATCGAGCTATACTTGCACCAACAAATGAGATTGTTGACAGTATTAATGAGTATGTTATGTCGCTATTTCCTGGTGGAAAAGAAGTGGAATACATGAGTTCTGACGCCATATGCAAAGACGAGAAATTTAACCAATCAGCCGAAGATATATTTTCAACTAAATTTCTAAACACCGTCAAGTGCTCTGGAATACCTAATCACTTACTGAAGCTAAATATTGGATGTATCATCATGTTGTTACGAAATATAGATCAAGCTTCAGAATTGTGTAACGGTACAAGATTGATCGTTACAAATCTAGGTACGCAAATCAATTTTGTTAGTATATATAATTATACATTTATACAATTAATTATTTGACATAAAACATACTGTTATTTTAATATATATACATATATATATATATATATATATATATATATATATATATATATATATATATATATGTATATATATATATGTATGTATGTATATATATATATATGTATGTATGTATGTATATATATATGTATGTATATATATACATACATATATATATATATATATACATACATATATATACATACATATATATATATATACATACATATATATATATATACTCCCTCCGTCCCGGTAGAAGCGTCACCCTTTTAGGGATGGCGCGCAAATTAAGGAAAAGTGTGGAAAGAAAAAATATTGTGAGTGTAATTTAAAAATAGGAGAGAGAATTAGTGGAGGAAATAGTGAATTTTAAAAGTGTTGTGAGTGTAGAGGAGAGATAATTAGTGAAGGGAATAGTGGATGGGATAATAAAATATTAATAAAAGTTTCCTTTTTAGGAAAGGGTGACGCTATAAACGGGACGCCATTTTGGGTAAAAAGTGACGCTTCGACCGGGACGGAGGGAGTATATATATATATATATATATATATATATATATATATATATATATATATAGGTAAGCACGTTGTCGAGGCGGTAATGTTGTCCGAAAAGAATGTTGGTAAGACGGTGTTGATACCGAGGATGATTATGTGACCTTCTGATACAACAAAATTTTCGGTTAGGTTACAACGGAGATAATTCCCACTGACCGTTTCTTTTGCAATGACGATAAATAAAAGTCAGGGTCAGTCGCTCGCTCATGTTGGGTTTTTTTTTTCAAGATCAGTATTTAGTCATGGACAATTATATGTTGCTTTTTCTAGAGTAACTACAAGGAAAAGACTTAAAGTGCTTATATGTAATAGTCATGAACAGTCAGATGACACGACTACAAATGTTGTGTACAAAGAAGTTTTTGACAAGTTGTAATATATTACATAAAATTATCTCATTCATTTTTTGAATTGTATATACATTTAAGTTTTATCGCAGTGTTTTATCACCCGTCGAAAATCGACGGGTTACTCACTAGTTTAATTATAGAAGAAAAAAAAGAAGAAAAGAAAAAGTTATATTTGGACGGGTTTGAACGTGCACAAAACAAAAGCTTGCGTGTAAAAGTGGCATGATAATTGACCTGCAAAAGGGGTTTTTGTAAAATCTCTATTGTATAAAATTCAATTGTGTATTTCAAAGTCTGAACAAGGGTTAATTATAAATAGATAAATGTATTTAAGGTGTAGTATTCCATTAAGATTAGTTGAATCATTCCCTACATTATTTGTCTAAAGTTGATTATAATATAAAGTATGTATCACGTTAGTTAATATGCCTTGTTTGTCCCCAAAGATCATCCTCAAGTGGCCAACAAGTACTATGGACACAAACAATGCCAGTCCTTTCCTCCATACATGTGTGTGAGAGACTGGAGAAAATATATTCTAGATAATGGTTGCCAGGAAGGAAAATGTTAAAGAATCACAATTCTCAAATCTCGGCTCCATTTTAGCATTTATTACATATTTTGTTTTCTAAATTAACTGATCATAATGTATATCTTTAATTTATATTTTAAGATCATATATATCTCTAGGTAGATTAATTACAACAACTTGTATTATATATATGTATTACCATTGTGAATAATAAATAATCTTTTGCCCAATTATATATGGTATTAGAGCCTCTCCGATCCAACCCCTTCTCTCTACAAAACCCTCCCTCTGCCGTCTCCGCCATGGCCACCAACACCTCCATCACCCTTACTAATCCGGCTGACCCTACCAACCCCATAATACTAGTAAATCTAACCCAATGCAAACCCCTCACTCCCCTAACCTACCTCACCTGGGCATCCCAAATCAACTCTCTCCTATTCGGCCTCGACCTCTTTAAATATGTTGATGGCACTCACCCCCAACCAGCCGCCACCATCAAGTTAAACAATGCCGACACACCCAATCCTGCCCATCATTGCCCTAGATCCCACAGTGGCACCCCTAGTCATCCAAGCAAAAATCTCATATGAAGCTTGGACCATCCTCAAAACAACATTTGCCAACCCATCCCGTAGCCACATCCTACAAGTCAAGGACACCCTCGGCTCCCTCACCAAAAACACCCAATCCATTTCCACCTATATGCACGCCATTAAATTGTGCACCGACAAACTTGCCATCTTGGGCAAACCCATGGATCCTGAGGACATCATTTGCAAGGTACTCAAGGGTCTTGATTACGACTCTTACAAACCCGTCATTGACTCAATTCGAGCTCGTGACACACCCATTTCCTTTGAAGCCTTACATGAAAAACTTATCCACCATTAGTTAACCCTAAAACAAATGACACTACCCAGTGCCTTCCCCGCTTCCGCCCACCCTGCTCAAACCCGTAATAACAAATTCCTTACCCACAACCGTATCAACCCAACTCAATCTGGTGTGATCATACCATCGCTCACATCAACCAACCCTACCAATCCAAACCCAGCACCTTTCAAAGGAAAATGCCAGTACTGCCGTTTTGTTGGCCACATTATTGCCCAATGCCGCCAATTCCAACGTGACTATCCCTTTGTCACCTTCTTACCCCCACCCACCTACCCACGCACACCTCGCACCAACACTCCACAAGCCCATACAGTCGCTGCCCCTATCCCCTCACCCCCAAAATCCTGGCTTGTTGACAGCGGAGCCACTCACCATCTCACTAATGACCTTTCCAACCTAGCCCTTCACCACCCCTACGATGGAAGTGAGGATGTAATCATAGGTGACGACTCATCTCTCCCAATTGAAAACATAGGTTCCTTTACTCTCCCTACGTCATCTTCAAATCTTCATTTCAATAATGTTTTACATGTCCCCTTTATTTCCCAAAACATATTATTTGTCTCTCAATTCTGTAAAGACAATCATGCCAATGTTTTTTTCTCACACTCTTCCTTTGTTATCAAGGCCATGACGACAAAATTGCATTCTCCTCCATGGAACACTTAAGCATGGAGTCTACTTGTGGCACCCCTCCTCCGTCCAAGCTTCTCTTCGCAAGTCCTCCTCCACTCAATCATGGCATCACAGACTCGGACACCCCTCTCCCCCCATTTTATCTTCCTTAAGTAGACAATTTTCTTTAAACATTTCATCAAGTCTTTCTTTATGTAATTCTTGCAACATTAATAAAAGCCACAAGTTACCCTTTTCCACTTCCTCCCTCACACCTAATGCTCCCCTTTAAATTATATTCTATGATGTATGGACCTCTCCCGTTTATTCTCTTGATCACTTCAAGTACTATGTTATTGACCTCAAAAATAAATCTGACACTTTCTCCACATTTACTCGCTTCAAAGCCCTTGTTGAAAAGTTTTTTAATCGCCCCATCTTACAACTTTTTTCTAATAATGAGGGTGAATACCTCAAACTCACACTCCATACTACAAAAAGGTATCTCCCATCTCACATCTCCTCCACATACTCCTGAACATAATGGTATGCTGAACGCCGTCACTGTCACATAGTAGAAACGGGACTCACCCTTCTCACTCACGTCAATCTCCATCTCACCCTCTGGCCTTATGCCCTTACCACGGCCACCTACCTCATTAACCGCATGCCCACTCCCTCCCTTAACCATGCCTCCCCATACCTCATATTGTTCAATTCCTCACCAAACTATAGCAAACTTCGTTGTTTTGGCTGCCTCTGCTACCCATGGCTAAGACCCTACACCCCTGGCTAAGACCCTACACCCCTCATAAACTTGGCCCCAAATTCATCCCATATATATTTGTTGGATACTCTTCCACCCAAAGTGCATATTATTGCCTTGACCCCACCACTAATCGTGTCTACACATCTCATCATGTGAAGTTTGTTGAAACTAATTTCTCATATCCCTCTCTAACTAACACCACACTCCCACCACCACAACTAACTCCCTATCAATGGTGCCCCGTCTCTATTCCAATAATTTCTCCTACAACAACACCTTAACCCCCTCCCAAACCACCTGTACAACACAACTTCATTCCAGCCATCACATTAACCCTACAACCCCCCACTCTTTCTGTTGCACCCACTGATGTGGTCACACTAATAGTAACACCAACTAACCCCACCAACTCATTTACTACTACTACCTCTGATGCTACCACACCATCACCCACACCAGCCACTCCAACCAACCTCTTTCTATCAGAACCATACAGATCCGTCTCTCCAACAACATTGTAAAGCCTAACCCTAAATATGTCAACCTTTCCTCACTCTCATCTCCCACCAGTCTGCCCTCCACCACAAAACAAGCCCTCTCCATACCTCACTGGAGTAATGCCATGTTTGATGAATATCACGCTCTTACCCGCAACCAAACTTGGTTGCTAGTTCCACCTTTTGAGGCTCAGAACATTGTTGGGTGCAAGTAGGTATTTCGAATAAAATATAACCCAGATAATACCATTCAAAAATATAAAGCCCGCCTTTTTGCCAAAGGCTTCCACCAACGACCCGAAGTTGATTACTCTGAAACCTTCGGTCCTGTCGTCAAACCTACAACCACCCGCCTTCTTCTCTCTCTTGCCACTAGCCAAAATTGGTCCCTAAGACAACTTGACATCAACAATTCCTTACTTCAGGGCACCCTCAATGAAATCGTACATGTCCTAGCCACCAGGTTTTGTTGACTCCACCAATCCCACCTTCGTCTGCCGTCTTGCCAAAGCCATCTATGGCCTAAAGCAAGCACCCCGAGCTTGGTTTAATAAACTTAAAACCTATCTCCTCTCCTATGGTTTTCATTCCTCTATGGTAGATCCATCTCTCTTCATCCTTCCTAACCCCACCTCCCCACTCTATCTCCTATTGTATGTTGGTGACATCATTGTCACCGACCCTACCACTACCACCCTCACTTCCTGTATTGTTAGTCTAGCTGCCCGCTTCTCCCTCAAGGACCTTGACCCCTTTTCTTATTTCCTAGGTGTGGAAGTCACACCAAACAGTAGTGGACTCCTGCTCACCTAGACAAAATATATCCACAATCTCCTCACACGCCACAATATGATCCACTCCAAACCTTCTCCTACTCCCATGGCCACTTATCCCACCCTTACAGCTTTCCATCCCTCTGATGCATCCCCTGGTGTGATCATACCAGCGGCCACGCCACCTCATCTATTGGCCGCTCCTACTCATAACCCCACTGACTACAGAGCCATCATAGGCAGCCCTACACTACCTGGCTTTCACCAAACCTGACATAGCCTTCTCCGTCAACAAGCTTGCCCAGTTCATGCAAAACCCACAATCCCCTCGCTAGACAGCACTAAAACGCCTTCTCCGCTACCTACATGGCACACTCCACCTTGGCATCCAACTATTCAAGTCCACTCCTCAAACCCTCTATGCCATTTGTGATGCTGACTGGGCTAGCGACAAAGACGACTATGTTTCCACCATCGGTTTGGCGGTTTCATCGTCTACCTTGGCGTAAACCCATTGCCTAGTCCTCCAAGAAGCAACGGTCCCTTACTAGATCATCCACTGAAGCGGAATTTAAGGCAATTGTTGATGCCATTGCCAAAATCTTATGGCTCCGTAACCTACTCTCTGACCTCGGCCTCAAACTACCTAATCCTCCGATCATTTACTGCGACAATCTTGGTGCTACATCCTACTCAGCAAATCCAGTCTTTCACTCACGGATGAAGCACCTCGCCCTCTCCTTCCACTTTGTTCGGGAACAAGTTCAACTAGGCAACCTTCGAATACAACACATATCAGGGAATGATCAACTTGCTGATGCACTTACAAAGCCTCTATCTTGAGCTCGGTTCTTGTCTCTTGTCTCCAAGATTAGTCTCTCAAAAGGATCGTCCATCTTGCGGGGGCATGTTAAGGATCACAATGATCCTCCTTAAATCTCGGCACCATCTTAGCATTTATCACATATTTTGTTTCCTAACTTAACTGATCATGTATATCTTTAATTTGTATTTTATGATCATGTAAATCTTTAGGTAGATTAGTTACAACAACTTGTACTATATATATGTATTATTATTGTGAATAATAAATCATCTTTTACCCAATTCTATAGAAAAGACATGGAAGAAGAAGAAGAATAGTGATTTTGGGCATAGGTAGTTCGACTATAGTGAATTGCATTTGACAATCCCTTGGACAACCGAAATTTAAAGAGACAGACTTTGGACGAAAATGCCTTCTAGATTTTGAAACCAAAGATAAAAATTGATAGCCAATCCAACTGTTATACAATCGAACTGTCTCAAAAAATAAAAAATATCCCATTAATTAAGAAATTGTGACAGTACTTCCTCAGGGAAAATTTATCTCTCTCTCAGTTTCACTCAGATGTGTTCTAAATAAATATACGTAGTTTGAATTTTCTAATGGGTTAAAGGTGAGAGAAGGGAGTAAGTTGAGAGGTCATTATTAGTGTGGTGGGGTGTGAGGTACAAATGCACATTTGGAAAAGCTAGGTCTACATGTTGGTGGCTATGTGTGACAGGAGAAAGTGATTGCATATGATTAATGATAATTAAAAGGATTAGTTTAGGAAAGTAATACAGTACTGCTAGACAAGCTGTGACCTCCAAGACTTTTAAATAAGTTTTTGCTCAAACAAAGAGCTTAGCCCCCTCCCCACCCCCACCCCCACCCCCACCCCACCCAATTCAGGTGTTCAATTCTAGAGTCATAATCTTTTGTTTCATTCATTTTAAGAATGAATATGACAAGCTTCATCTTAACCGATAGATATTCACAAGTGATGTTTTTAGAGTAATTTTCAAGATAAAACTCTTAGCAATAGTTTTAGGATACATTTGCTAATGTTAAATCTAGCCTTGTTTGAATTCTACTATAGATATTCATCATACCTATCTATAGGAGGCTATTTTAAAGGGGAATACTGCACAGATCCCATAACCAGCTTTGTTTTGAGCTAGCAGTTTTCATACTAACTACTGTATATAATAAATAACTTCTAACAATTATATGACCCCAACCTTAGCCTTTGATTGGATTGTCCTAGGAATCAAATCTCTCTCTCTCTCTCTCTCTCTCTCTCTCTCTCTCTCTCTCTCTCTCTCTCTCTCTCTCTCTCACTTCAAAGCTTGTTCATTGTTATAAGGTTGTGTGCATAATATAGTCTCCCAATTAACAAAAACAAATTTGTAAGGTAGAATAATATTTCCTCGTGTCGAAAAGATAGTCTTACTTATCATTTTTGTTTATCCTTTAAAAATAGTCTCATTTTTGTTATTGGGAAATTAAATTCATTGAACTGTCATAATTACCCTTACCCTTGTGATAACTAACTATGAAAGGCAAGGAAGAGAGAAGGTGAGGGGAGGATGAAAGACAAAGGAAGAAGAGAGGTGGATAGTGATGGATGAAATTGTGTTGTTAATATGTTTGAATAGTTAAAATGGACTAAAATTATGGGACGGAGGCGGGAGTGATGGAGGTGAAAATATTTTGATAATATTTGGATTGATTCTAATTATATTTCTTAGCCTTGTAATTATTTATTTCCTTCATTATGTGATCTTGGATATTAGGATATTCGTTTGTAAAGATCTCGTAGCCTCTCATTGTGTATATATATAGGGCTCTTTGTATATCAAACACAAAAGGTTTTCATATATTTCACTTTTTGTGTTTGATATACAAAGAGCCCTATATATATACATAATGAGAGGCTACGAGATCTCAACAGATCTTTACAAATGAATATCCTAATATCCAAGATCACATAATGATAATGGAGGAAAGAAATAATTACAAGGCTCAGAAATATAATTAGAATCAATCCAAATATTATCAGAATATTTTCAGCTCCATCAGGGAAGTAACCTACAATATTTTCCCATCTTGCAGTTTGAATTCTCAATCCAACCAAGTTGATTAAAATTATGTCTTCTACATAAATAATAAGCATAGAAATGACAACATCTTCTTCTTATAACATGGAATGCTAATCTGTCTTTATGTTAATTAACATGAGAAGTTACCATCACAAATGATGATTAATCAGAGCGGAAGGGGCTCTAGTCTCGCTTAAGGAAGAGGTCTCGGATTAAAGCCCTAAACTATCTTGAAAGAGGTCACTGTTTCAGTGTCCGATCGACAGTACCTTATATATACGTAATAAACATTTTGTCTTTTAACAAAGAAATAAAAGAATGTCAACTTACATGAGGTTGTAATTTGTAACAGACCAAGTCTAGCTAAGTGTTATGCTGTCATCAATGTCCTCCGCAACTCTATTACAGTCACAGCCAGCTCAATTTCTACATTACATAAGCAAACCACATCAATTTAAAGGTAATGTGCTGGCTTACAAGCTTAGAATGCGTGTAAGTATCAAATAAAAGACATTTCTTAGATATTGTTGATCATTCCTCATTGTAAAACTCTTATTTTTACAAAAAAAAAAAAAAAAAGGAGAAAGAGAAGCAGAAATAAGCAACAGTAAATGTAGTTGCATTTATCGCATGAAATAAAATGCAGAATTCAAGAATGAAAATTAAGAACCAATCATCAAGCAGTTACAGAGATGGGTTTGGTTTATGTTTTCCTCATTTTGTCCTTTACGGATGCTGAAATGGAATCTCTCATTGAAGGGAGTAGAAAAACTAAGATGGGGTGAAAGAGAAATAAATTTTAAATCATTCTGGACATAAAATAAATCAATCTGTAGGCCAATAAGGGAACCAATTTTGATTAATTTATTTATTAAAATATGATCCACCTCTCTCCTCTAGTGTTTATAAACAAGGTGATAATGCTTGCACTTAGATGAGAGCAAATTAGCTAGTATCATCAATTGGAAAAAGAAAAGAAATTTTCGTTTTCAAGAAACCCACCAAAAAATCAAGAAAATCAAGAATCATGACTGGCTCAGGATCACCCTGTGGTGCCTGCAAGTTCTTGAGAAGGAAGTGTGTGAGAGGGTGTGTTTTTGCTCCTTATTTTTGTCATGAACAAGGTGCTACTCATTTTGCAGCCATTCACAGGGTTTTTGGTGCTAGCAATGTTTCCAAACTTCTTGCTCATCTCCCTGTGAGTGATCGTTGCGAAGCAGCCGTGACGATTGCTTATGAAGCTCAAGCTAGGGTTCAAGATCCCATTTATGGCTGTGTTTCTCATATTTTCGCGCTCCAACAACAGGTAAACTTAGTTGATTTTGTTTCAACCTTTTTTAAAATTTGGAATGAAACCCTAAATTTTTTGTTGCTTCTTCAGTTCAGTAATTGAAATTATATTAATTTTTGTTTTTATTAAACAGGTTGTTAATTTGCAATCACAACTAGCTTCACTAAAGGAGCAAGCACTACTAAATGGCTCCATTTCCACAAACCCTAATGACAGATCCTCCTCTTATGGGAAATTCCCTTCTTACCCACAAGACATTCAGAGTTGGTTTCACTCACAAAACTCAAGCATGATGCCTCCCCAATTTGATCAAGGCTCAAGCAGTGTTTCAAACATGGGATTTTCAGGTGAAAATGAGATCATGAATCTTGACTCCATGGGGAGCTATAATGGAAATTCTGTTCCAGAAAAGGTCTCGTTTTCTAGCTTCGAAGATGCTTCTAACTACTCCATGGAGTCTCTTGACAACTCACATACGAGCAGCAGGCAGTGGGCAATCGATGACCTTCAGTCCATGGCTTTTGGCTATAGTCACCATTAATTCACAAGTGAAATTCCAATCCTTGTTCTTTATATGATCATCATGGGTGGTACTATATGAAGATAATTACTCTTATCAATTTTGTAATGCTACTGCATAACTTTTTAAGACATTCAATTTTGCTGCCTTGAAAATAAACCAGGAAACCCTAGAAAATGTTCATATAGTTGGGAAGGAACCCTATATTATGCCCCACCCCCACCCCCCACTACCCTATGATTGTTTCCTTAGATCTCGTGTAATCTTAAATGGATATATATGAGTAGTATAATATTAGCTTTAAATCTTAATTAAAACCCAAACCTTATATTTTTCTTAATTTGAGAGCTAACAACCCCCATGATAGTTTTTGTCTAGTGACCTAGCTATAATAATAACTTAGGTTATAATTAGGCCTATCAAGAGACTAAGATCTAAATTCCGTAATTGGATTCTTAGCTTTATGGACCACAAAAGTTGCTTTAAATGAACTTCCTAGACTTTGTTAAGAAGATTTTGCTTTATTTAAGGCAATAGATTGCACGAGGGGTGTTAAACAACTTATAACATCCCATTCTTTCTCGATTTTTTATGCGTCTTTTCGCTTATATATAGGCCCTATAAAGAAGATATCTAATTAGATCTAAATACTTGTCATTTCTTGGTGAAATTTTCTTGGTCAGTTCTTGAAAATACAATCTTAAAGGGAGGGGGGGGGGGATAAAAGGATAAAATTTTCTGTTTCTTTGAGGATATGAAGGAATCCTAACCTGGTTCTTCTTGTTTGAAGAACTAGCAGTCATTGTTGATTGTCTGCAAAGACATGTTTACGGAGCTCGAAGAAAGCTTGTTGCCTAGAAGTTTGAGAAGGTGTTCTGAAGTAAAATAGCATGTACTTCTGCATAGAAACTTGTTAGACCAGATCAGTTTAATTTGTTTAATTAGATTAAATAGAGGAATCTGTTTCCCTTGGAAGGGGTTAAGGTCTTTCCTGTCCTAAAACTAGAGGGCAGAACAACAGTCAATATTTCAACAATAAACAGCAAGTGTCAGGATTTGCTTCCTAAATAAAAAATTACCCCTTTAGGCATGAGTTGTTTGACCAAATGAACCTAAGATATTACTGCATGCTTCTTCTTAGAAGTGTGTATGTATTATTAAAGCACTGATATAGAAAGCTCCTAGGATCATACAGTTTAAATATATATTGAAAATCACGACCAGCCTGATGTTGTAAATGGCATACAAATTACAGTTCTGTAAGTCACAAGTGCATTTAGAAAGCTTTTAGTCCATTCCATGTTGAACATATATATTTGAGAGTACTATACATAGTTAAATCGTAGTGAGTTGATCGACAATATGTTTTATGAAGAGGCACATCCCTCGTTTTATGGTTAACAAATTAGAGGAGCATATATATATATATATATATATATATATATATATATATATATATATATATATATATATATATATATGGAGGAGATGGAAAGTTAATCCCAAGGACATAAAAAAGAGTCATTTATGAAACATCTTCCTCAGCAAATGTGGAGGGATATGAAGCAGGGGTTGATTTAGTGTAAGAGGTGGGGATGAACGTACACCTGGTCAAATTCTATTTCTAGTTAAAAAAATATAAAAAAAATACACTATTTAATAAGTGCACCCACAGATAAGATTACTTAATTTCCACCTTTGCTATTCACATATCTTATGACTAGTTTAGTTGGTAAACTGATAAAGTTTATCACTAAAGACTAGGTTTTAAATCCTACTAGATACAAATAATTTCAAATTATTTTTAGCCTCTAATATGAGAAATAAAATCTTTTTCAAAATTGTAGGATTTATGGCTCGACTCATTGTCGCAGAGGCGAGCGCCTCACCTAGGCCGAGGCGGGCGCCTGGAAGGCAGAACCTGGGGCCTTGGATTGAGGCTGCTGAGGCGGCCGCATGGGAGAGGCCGGGGCGAGCGCCCGGAGAGTAGAGGCTGTGGCCGTGGATTGGCGTCGTCAGGCGGGCGCCTAGGATCAGCCGAGGTGGGGGCCTCAAGGCCAGCGGGGGTTTTGGAATTACGGGTTTCTGTGTTTATTTAGTCTTCTAGTTGGGCTAGGGTTTGTGTCTAATAAAAATAGATTGTAACCCTATGTAACTGAATGAGATTATTGCACATAATAATACAGAGGCGGTAGTTCATAACCCCAAAACAATTCCATCTTTTTCTCTTTCGATTTCTCAATTGCTTTTTTGTTCTTGGTTCTTGTCAATTGCTTCCGCTGCGTTGCATAACAACTGGTATCAGAGCACGGCTGCGATGGCTGGGGTTAATTCTATCACCGTGAAGTCCGACGTTCAGAAGTTTGATGGGCATGGAAACTTTGCGTTGTGGCAGAGGAGGGTGAAAGATTTTCTGGTTCAAGCAGGCTTGGGAAAAGTTCTCCGATATTCGACTAAACCCGATGATATCGAAGAAGGACCATGGAAGGAGGACAAGGCTTAAGATGGCCGAGGGTTCAGACCTAGAATCTCATATACACATGTTTAATCAAATACTCAACGATTTGGTTAGGGTGGAGGTGACGTTTGAGGAGGAGGACAAGGCTTTGATGCTATTGAATTCGCTGCCTACTTTTTCAACATACGAAAATCTGATTACTACGTTGACGTGGGGAAGGATACTATGGAATTGCAACCGATCACAGAAGCTCTTCTAGCTTTTCATAAACGGAAGAAGTCCGTTGATGAACCTGCGGGTGAAGGGTTATTTGTGAAGGAGAATCAGGAATGTGGGAGAACCCAGTCTCAGGATAATTCGCAAAGGCAGAATTCTCGCTCGCAGTCAAGGAAGAAGTATAAGGGGAATTGTTTCAAGTGTGGGCAGAAGGGAAACAAGAGGCAGAATTGTCCGGAGAAGGGGAACGGTAAAGGTAAAGCAAGCTCTTCAAAGTCAGTTAATGTGGTTGAAGATTGCTTGGATGATGTGGATGGTGATATGCTCACGACTTCATCAGCTGTAGAGCACCCGGCAGATTGCTGGATTCTGGATTCAGCATGTTCGTTTCACGTGACGGCAAATCGTGATTGGTTCGATACCTACAGGTCAGTTAATTCTGGTATAGTTACTATGGGTAATGGTGCTACAAGTAAAATTGCTGGCATAGGAACTATAAGAATTAAAATGTTTGATGGTGTGGTTAGAACGTTATGTGATGTTAGACATGTTCCAGAGGTTTTTAAAAAAATTGATTTCATTGGGTACCTTGGATGCAAACGGTTTGAACTATAAAGCACAAGGTGGAGTATTGAAAGTTATTAGGGTGCTATGGTGGTGATGAAGGGTGAGAGGGGCTCTAAAAACATTTACAGGTTGGTAGGAAGCACGGTTGTAGGTGGAGTAACATCCGTTGAATCTGAGGTAGATATTGATACTCTTCTATGGCATATGCGGCTTAGTCACATGGGTGAAAGGGGGATGCGTGAACTTCATGAACGCAAGTTGTTGAAGGGTGTGAAGACTTGCAAACTTGAGTTTTGCAAGTATTGTGTTCTTGGAAAGCAAAACAAGGTGCAATTCAAGATGGGTAAACATACAACAAAGGGTATCCTCGACTATGTTCACTCAGATGTGTGGGGGCCAGTTAGAACAGAATCAAGAGGAGGACATTATTACTTCGTCACATTCATTGATGATTTTTCGAAGAAGGTTTGGGTTTACTTCATGAGGCACAAGTCAGAAACTTTTGAGAAGTTCAAGGTGTGGAAAGCTGAAGTGGAAAATCAAACAGGGAGAAAAATCAAGTGTTTGAGAAGTGATAATGGGACAGAGTACACAGATGGCGAGTTCAAGGAGTTCTGTCGAGAGCATGGAATCAAGAGGCACTACACAGTACGCAGGACACCACAGCAAAATGGTGTGGCTGAAAGGATGAATAGATCTATTGCAGAAAGGGCTTGGTGTCTACGATTCAATGCAGGGTTGGCGAAGAACTTTTGGGCTGATGCGGTGAGTATGGCATGTTTCTTGATAAACAGGTCACCTAGAGCTTCATTGGATAACAGGTTTGCGGAGGAGGTATGGACGGGTAATGAGGTAAACTTCACCGATATCCGGGTGTTTGGATGTCCATCCTATGTGCATATTCCTGGTGAAGAGAGGTCGAAGCTTGACCCAAAGTCAAAACATTGTATCTTTCTTGGGTATGAAACAGGTGTAAAAGGATACAAGCTTTGGGATCCCAAGTCAAGCAAGGTGGTGATCAGTAGGGACGTGGTCTTTGATGAAAAGGCTATGTTGAAGTGTACTCAAGATGATAAAGAGAAGGTGCCAGAAAACAAAGGGAGCGAGAAGCAGGTTATTGAGGTGGAGTTACATGAGGATGAAACTGATACGGATCTCACTCTTCCGGATTCAGGGGTAACTACACAAGAAGTGGCTAGTACTTCAGTTGGGAGACCTAAGAGAGTAATCAAACCACCTGTCAGGTATGGGTTTGAGGACATGGCTTCATATGTTCTTGTTCTTAGTAGTGGAGACCCAAATTCTTTTAAGGAGGCAATAAACAATCCTGAAAAGGATAAATGGGTAACGGCTATGGCAGAGGAGATGGAGTCGTTGTATAAGAACGATACATGGGATTTGGTGGAGCTTCCTAAAGGGAAGCGTGCTATTGGTTGCAAGTGGGTTTTCAAGCGTAAAGAAGCGATATCAGAAAAAGAGGGGGAAAATTTCAAGGCTCGATTGGTAGAAAAGGGATACTCACAGCGAGAAGGGTGGATTATAATGAAATTTTTTCGCGAGTTGTGAGACACACTTCCATTCGAATTGTGTTGGGTCTTGTAGCGCATTATGATTTGGTGTTGGAATAAATGGATGTGGAAACTGCGTTTCTACACGGAGAGTTGGATGAGCAGATTTTTATGGAGCAACCACATGGGTTCATGGAGCCCGGGTAGGAGCGTTTGGTTTGTAAATTAAAGAAATCACTTTATGGGCTGAAGCAATCTTCGAGGCAGTGGTACACGAGATTTGATTCCTACATGGTGAGTATTGGCTACAAGAGGTGTGAGTATGATTGATGCGTTTATGTGAAGTGCCTTGATGATGGCTCATACATTTTTCTGCTACTTTACGTGGATGATATGCTTATCGCGGGTAGAAGCAAGAACGAGGTCAATTAGTTGAAGGCCTTGTTGAGTAAAGAGTTTGACATGAAGGATTTGGGGGAAGCCAAGAAGATTCTTGGGATGGAGATTCGTCGAGACAGAAAATCTAGGAGATTGTGGTTGTCTCAAGCCAACTACGTGGAGAAGGTGTTGGAAAGGTTCAATATGCGGGATGCAAAACCTGTGAAAACACCATTGGCGAGTCACTTTAATTTATCTGCCTCAGATTCCCGAGTTCGACTGAAGAAATTCAGAGTATGTCAAAGGTTCCCTATGCAAGCGCAGTGGGATGTCTCATGTATGCTATGGTTCGCACTAGGCCAGATTTGGCGCAAGCTATTAGTATGGTTAGCAAGTATATGGCGAATCCGGGTAAACGACATTGGGAAGCAGTTAAGTGGATTCTTAGATACTTGAAGGGCACTATGGGTTATGGCATCATGTTTGAAGGAAAGAGTGAGGAGCTTTCTGTTGTGGGGTATGTAGATTCCGATTATGCGGGCGACTTGGATCGAGGGGGTCAACTACGGGTTATGTGTTTACACTCTCAGGTGGACCTATATGTTGAAGGTCTATGATTCAGTCTATTATTGCATTATCTACAACAGAAGCGGAGTACATGGTAGCTGTTGAAGCTGCAAAGGAAGCCTTATGGCTTCGGGGCTTAGTCACGGAATTGGGTATTCAGCAAGGTGGAGTGAAGTTGCGTTGTGATAGTCAAAGCGCGATTTTTCTAGCAAAGAATCATATTTATCATCAACGGACGAAACACATTGATGTGCGGTTTCACAAGATTCGGGAGTTGATTGATATGGGTGAGGTTGTGTTAGGTTCACACCGCAGAGAATGCTCCTGATATGTTGATAAAGCTGGTTACTACTGACTAGTTCAAGCATTGCTTGGATTTGTTGCACATCGATCTCTAGCTGTTAAAGATGGGGTGGTTCGAGCATTGGTTCCTTGTATCTTCTGTTGGGTTGGGTGAATGCTCGCCAAGGTGGAGATTATAGGATTTATGGCTCGACTCACTGTCGCTGAGACGGGCGCCTCACCTAGGCCGAGGCGGGAGCCTGGAAGGCAGAACCTGGGGCCTTGGATTGAGGCTGCTGAGGCGGCCGCATGGGAGAGGCTGGGGCGAGCGCCTGGAGAGCAGAGGCTGTGGCCGTGGCTTGGCGTCGTCAGGCGGGCGCCTGGGATCAGCCGAGGCGGGCGCCTCAAGGCCAGCCGGGGTTTTGGAATTACAGGCTTCTGTGTTTATTTAGTCTTCTATTTGGGCTAGGGTTTGTGTTTAATATAAATAGATTGTAACCCTATGTAACTGAATGAGATTATTGCACATAATAATACAGAGGCGGTAGTTCATAACCCCAAAACAATTCCATCTCTTTCTCTTTCGATTTCTCAATTGCTTTTATGTTCTTGGTTCTTGTCAATTGCTTCCGCTGCGTTGCACAACAAAAATCTTACTTAAATTCTTTTATAATCATATCATAAATAGTTTTTAAATATTTTTTACCTCTATTAGTTTTTTCATCGTTTGTTGTTTGTAAAAAAGTAAATTTGAAACATATAAGAAATAAATGACAAGATTAATTTCAAGAAATGCTTTCTAAAATGATGTCATCATTAAAACAAATATAATGTAAATATTGTTTTTATTTTTATTTTTTTATGACATAAAGCTTACTATTTACAAGTAAACAATAAACAGAAAACGGTGGGTTAAAGATCAAGATATGTTTATAATTAACTTATATTTTAAGTTTTGTATTATAATCTCGTCGTGTTTAAAAAAAATTAGTTTGAATTTTTATGGTGTAAATTGTGCACCCGCCCGCTGTCGAAACATGCTATATCCGCCACTGATATGAAGCATGGTTTCTTGGTTCCTTCCTGATGTGTTTGTTAACTTGTGTCTTCTTGATGATAAACCAAGCAAGTTTTTATCTTCAAGTTAACTTTTCACAAGATTATAAATTATGTTCTCTTCTTTTATTATTCAATCTGATGAATTCAGAATCTTATTGTAATTTCCTTTAAACCTTCGTGTTTATATCTAGACTATTGTGAAGTCGAAACTCAAAAGTCACATGTCCCGGATCCCTACACTTGGTTAATAAAGTCAAAATCTAACCTAGGTTATGATTGTTAGAGATCCTACTAAATTTCTTAAAGATCCTATTTATTTTTCCTATTTGTTATGGTTACCTTTTCCTTATGTAAATATAATTTTAGGTTACTTGTAAGTTACTCATATATACTTGTATATATAGCTACCATAATATCAATAATATTTTGATCTTCTCTCAAT
The DNA here is from genome assembly GCA_022495995.1 of Adenophora triphylla var. japonica. Taxonomy (NCBI): domain Eukaryota; kingdom Viridiplantae; phylum Streptophyta; class Magnoliopsida; order Asterales; family Campanulaceae; genus Adenophora; species Adenophora triphylla. The sequence goes on from JAFEMH010005350.1 coordinate 114,671, forward strand.
AATTCTTGTTACCTTATATGGTATCAGAGCATAGGTCCAAATTTTTTTCTTCCCCTTTTCTTAGTCGAATTCTCCATGGCTGCCCCTGAGATTTCTTTGCTACACAACTCCGCCGAGCCCTCCAAACCCCTTATTGTGGTTTCTCTTGCCCATATTATTAAGCTTACCCCCACAAACTACCTTGCATGGAAGATCCAAATCGAAGCCACCTTGCTTGGCCATGATCTTTACATGTTTATCGATGACACACATCCAGCACCACCTCAAGACATCACCCTAACCACCACCACCACTGCCGCCTCTACCATCACCGAATCAAACAAATCCACCGAAACCACACCCGGCACCACACCAGCCGCAACCCCTTACTGCTATTCCCACCCCACCAACTACCATCACCACAACTATTCCAAACCCAGCCTATATAACATGGTTTCGTCAGGATAAGCTTTTTCTAGGAGCCCTAGCCGAAACCCTTAGTGATTCTCTGGTTACCCTTATTTCTCAATGTTCCACCACCCATGGTGCTTGGAAAACCCTATCCAAAACATATGTTAATCCCTCCAAAGGGCACATCAAACAAATTAAAGATAATCTTCGTAGTATAATCAAAGGTTCTCGCTCCGTTGATGAGTACATGTGAGAAATCAAATCCTACGCCGACCAACTTTCTTCTCTTGGTCGACCACTTGATCCTGAAGATTTAGTTGATCGTGTGCTTGATCAACTTAATGATCCTAACTATGATAGCGTTTTGGCTGTTCTTAGTCGTGAAAACCCTATTGACTTTGAGGAACTCCATGAAAAGCTTATAAACCGGGAACTTGTTCTTAAACATAAAGCCGCCACCCTTACCTCTTTCCCAGCCGCAATTAATTACACTACCAAAAACCCTCCTCGTACCTACCAGCCTAGATCTGCCGCCAACCCACCAAACCCTAATCAGTCCAACCTCAACCCACCAAATCCTAATCCGCCCAATACATCCAACCCGTTTCCACCTTCAAACCGCCACCCATACAATGGTCGATGCCAATGGTGTAGGCAGTCAGTCCATTACCTATCCCAATGTCCCTCTTTCGCCAATCCCACCCCAATGTCACTGTACCTAACCCCTCTCCTACATCCTCCAATCGACCCAAACACGCAACCAACCCTGAAACTCTTCCAACTCTCAACCTAGTGCGTATATTGCCACCACCTCGACTCCTCAAACTCCCAATTGGCTTTTCGATAGTGGAGCTATTCATCATGTTACTCATGATCTTAATAATCTTGCTCTTCATTCTCCCTACGATGGCACCGAAGAACTCCTCATTGGTGATGGCTCCGGCTTACACATCTCCAACATTGGTTCTTCCTCGTCTACTTTAAATCTTAGTCAAGTTCTTCATGTTCCATCTGTTTCTCGTAACATAATATCCTTGGCAAAACTTTGTTCTGATAATAAAGTCTCTGTCACCTTCTTACCATCTTATTTTCTTGTGAAGGATCTACAAACGGGAGTCATCCTTCTTCAAGGCATTTTTGAGTCTGGTGTCTATGAATGGCGTCCTCCTCCTCCTGTTGTTCATTCCGTCAAGTCATCTACAATAAATTGGCATCATCGTTTAGGCCACCCAGCTTATTCTGTTTTACGTCACATTAGTAATCCGTTTGGTTTAAATATTCCTAAGTCTTCAGACTTTCATTGCAATTCTTGTGATTGTAATAAATCTCATAAATTGCCTTTTAATGATAATACAATTTCTTCTCATGGTCCTCTTGATTTACTTTACAGTCATATTTGGACGTCTCTTGTTCCTTCTTGTGATGGGTTCAAGTATTACATTATTTTTGTTGATCATTTTTCTAAGTACATCTGGAATTTATCCCCTTAAAAACAAAAGTGATGCAACAAAAATATTCACCACCTTTAAGCTTCGTGTCGAAAAATTCTTTATTTGTTCCATTATCACTATTTTTAGTGACAATGGAGGTGAATATATTGGTCTTCGTCCGGTGCTTGAATCTCATGGTATTACTCATCTTACTTCTCCTCCTCACACTTACGAGCATAATGGATATTCTGAAAGACGTCACAGACATATTGTTGAAACGGGTGTTTCCTTACTTTCTCACTCTCATATGCCACTTCAATAGTGGCCCTTCGCTCTTGTTACTTCTTGTTACCTAATTAATCGAATGCCCACCCCTTCTCTCCATCTACAGTCTCCGTTTCTTAAGCTCCATGGTCATAAACCTAACTATCTTAAACTTCGATGTTTTTGGTGTCTTTGTTATCCTTGGTTACGTCCTTATACCTCTCATAAACTTGAGCCTCGTTCTTCTCCTTGTGTCTTTGTCGATTATTCTCCAACCCAAAGTGCATACTACTGTCTTGATCCAAAATCCTTAAATCTTTGTGTCTCGTCGTGTTAAGTTTGTGGAGAATGAGTTTCCATTCTCTTCTCTCTCTCGGCCTTCTTCCTTTGATTCCATTGCCACTCAAGCCGATACATGGTGTACACTACATCTCCCTATCCTCACTCACTCACCTCTATTGCCCACTCTATATTCTGCCCCCTCACCCACACCCGTCAGCTCCTCCTCTTTTTTCCCTCTTCTTCCGCCTGCCTCTCCTAGCCCTACGTCCTCCTCCTCTGCTACACCTTCTGCCGATACAACTCCCTCATCAACTCCTTCTACTGCCGAGCCATCACACCCTACTTCACCTATTCCTTCTTCTCCCGTGGCTGCTCCCATATCCTCCCCTTCACCTGCCCACACACCACCACCTCATTGCCCAGTTACCCGTCTTCAAAACAAGATCACCAAACCCATTCAGAAACTTAACCTGCTTGCCTCTCTCCAATCTCCACTTTCTGAACCCACCATTGTTACCAAGCATTAAAAATTCCTGCTTGGCGTGATGCCATGCAAAACGAATATGATGCTCATTCTGAAAAAACCACACTTGGGATCTTGTTCCTTCCTCTCCATCTCAAAATCTTGTGGGTTGCAAATGGGTGTATCGAACAAAGTAGAATTCAGATGGTTCTGTTGATCGTCATAAAGCTCGACTCATTGCTAAAGGGTTTCATCAACGACCTGGCTTAAACTATTCAGAAACTTTTAGTCCAGTTGTAAAGCCTCCTATAATTCATACCATTCTTTCCCTTGCCACAATTCATGGTTGGCAACTTCGTCAAGTGGATATTAACAATGCTTTTATTCAAAGGTCTCTTCTCGAAGATGTCTACATGATGCAACCTCCTGGGTTTGTTAGCCAAACTCATCCTACACATGTTTGCAAGCTTTGTCAATGGTCTTAAGCAGGCTCCTCGTGCATGGTATACTGAGTTAAAAAACTTATCTTCTTTTGCTTGGATTTAAAAATTGTGTTTTCGATGCCTCCTTGTTTACTCTAATAAAATCAGACATTTTTGATACTCGCCAATAAGTCCCTGTATTTTCGTTGGACCAAAATTGTGGGCTCCTCCCAACTCCCGGAACCTAAAAACTCGTGTCCCAGGATGGAGGGTCCCAAAATACCATTTCAAAAAAAACTAATTTTCTTTACTTTAACTTGAAAAGTACAACACTCCTTTTTCAAAACAATTTCAAAATAATCTCCTTACTCGGAGGCAATATATCAACCTGATAAACCAGTTATAACCTGTATAAGCTACAAGTACTACAACTAAAGGCTTACACAAGCCAACTTTAAAACAAACCAAAATCAAGTTTACTTACAACACCATACTACTGAAACATGTTTATGAAAGTTTTATATACAAAACTTTTCCCAAAAGAATAACAACCCTAACATTCCCAACTCCCAAACCAACACATACCCTGACAACCCAAAAGATGTCCAAACTCCTTCCCGGCCTCACCGGTCCGGTCCTCCTGTCTCAGCGGGATCTAAAACAATAAAGGGAGAAGGGGTGAGATAAAATCTCAGCAAGCTATTATGTATGCACAATATGCCATACAATATGCAACACATAAATAGGCTGCTCAATAACAGATATGCAACACCAAACAGGTTGCTCATAATCACATTGGGAAAACAGTAAACACTTTATGTTACCTTTCCCTTTACCTTTCCCTTCTGAATCATATGTAGCACTACGATGGGAGTAATACTCCTCTCATTTTGTGAACTTCTAGTGCATATCCACATCTTATACGACCCCTTACAGAGATCCATATTAGCTACCTCGCTATCTTGTGAACGGTTCATACCTATCCACAGAAGCTATACCCCCTCTCCGTGGCCACATAAGGGAGTGAACGGTCACAAGTATAAGAAAATCCAAGCACCTTATGAAATATCTTCTCATAAGTGATCGTATTCCCTATACTCCCGAATCTCAGCTGATACAACCATATCCAAGCACATAATAGATACTTGAAATTAAGTCCACCCCATGGGACATCAACACTTATATATATATATATATATATATATATATATATATATATATATATATATATATATACTCCCTCCGTCCCATAGAACATTGCCCGTTTACTATTGAGAACGGAAAATAAGGAATAATGTTATTAAAGTAGATGTTGTGAGTGGGAGGAGAGAGAATGAGTGGAGAGAATAGTAAATTATAATGGTGTTGTGAGTATTAAAATAATGTAGGAGAGAGAATGAGTGGAGAGAATAGTGATTTAAGGTTTCATTTTTAGGAAAGTGGGACTTTAAAGAGGGACGCCCAAAATAGCAAAAGGGGTAATGTTCTATGGGACGGAGGGAGTATATATATAACATGGTAATGCAACTCATGTTAAACCAATCACAATAGTGCACATATATTTCAACACTATTGAATAACAACAATCCAATGATATGGTATTAATACTCATGCTCAACAATTGAAACAGTGTAACACGTATTTACACACTATGTGCACAACCAACTATGAACATGTAACCACTTATGGCACAAAATATATCACATAAGTCTTACATATTCGTTACACAATATGTAACCCAGTCACAGGGTATGATCACTCATGTCCAAACCAATAAAGTAGTGCACTTATACATTTTATGCACTCTAAGAACAAATAACCCTATACATGTAACCACGTAGGAGTACAATAGCATATAAGTAGCCCTATGTTCATAACATAACATTACAGACCTTCTATAAAGGTTCCAAGTTCAAATACCAAGTTTTACTAACTTTGGTTCAAGTTTTACAATTGCCTCTCAACCCTTTTCAAGACAATATTTAAAGCCTTTCCCATTACCCATTTGGACCATTTCAAGTTCCATAGTGTAGTACTAAAGCTGTACTAGAAGTGTAGTTAAAGAAGGACCAAATCCATACCCTTTTAGCTAGGTTAAAAAACTTGCAAAGTCAGCTCCAGAACACAGTCCTGGGCACGAGTCGTGATGAGTGGCACGAGTCGTGCCCAACCCCCGCACGACTGATTCAATTTTCACGACTTGTGACCCAACAGGCCACCTATGTCGCACGACTTCCTCAAGCAAGGTCACGACTCGTGCTTCAGGGCACGAGTCGTGCCCAAGCCCAGAAACTGCATTTGCAGCTGCAACATCAGCATCAACAACACAACAACTTCCAGTCTCATTCAGCTCATACAAGGTCATCCCAGAACAGTATAAACACATGTTTTAGACCGTCATATGCTCCCTCTATACCCCATAACATATATTTAACAACTTTACAATTAAACCAACCTTTCTTGATCAATTATCATCCCATAATTTACCACCTTTCACTCCACTCATTTGCAGCCCATAGTTCATCGTTTTACAAGCCAAAAATCATCAAAAACACATCATATACTCATAATAACATCATTACACCAGGCATGAACAGTTATAGAAGGGAAACATAACAACTTACCAAATTTAACCAAAATAAAAAGAAGATATGATCGGCTCTTCTTGATCTATTCAACTCCCTTAGCAAGAATTTGAAGACGAAATCAACAACAACTCACGGGATGAATTTCTGGGATTTTCAGAAGGAACTTAGGGTTTATGGATCTTCTAGACGTAGAGAGAAAGAGAGAAAATTGAGGAGGTTAATTTGGCTTCCTTAAGAAGCTAAAAAGAGATTTATATAAAACAATTTACATACAAGCTCCTCCAAGATTGAAATCAACCAAACAACCACCTCAAGGTTATATTTACACCTAAGCACCTCGACACTTTCATAACACTTTCAATTCCAAAATTCAAGTGTTATCATTTTACTACACAAATCTCCCATTTCTTTTATTTCGACATTATATGATCAAAATCACTTTAATCACATCTAACTTCACCTAGTTCATCACAAATCTCAAAATGAAGACGTAGTAAAACCAAATAACACAAAGCAAAGGATGAGATGCAATACAAACCCCACCCCACGTGCTTCACGTGTGACCAAAATGTGCCTAGGTTTAGGGTCGTGACAAAAATTCCCCTATGCCACATCACACGCGCCCACCCAGCGTCCTCCATGCCCAGCACTTTTTTTTTTCTCTCTCTCTCACTCTCTCTCTCTCTCCTCTTTTTTTTTACGTTTTTCTTCTATCTATTTTCTTTCTCTCTCCCTTTTCTCTCTCTTCCTTTTTTTTCTCTTAATTTTTTAAAATGCAATATCTCAAAATCTAAAGGTCGAAAAAAATAATCCGAAATCACTGTTTTAATCGCATCGTCGAGACGAATCAAACTAGTTTACTCGTCATATATTTCAAATTTTATAAATAAAAGAAAATAATTTTTCACTTGTAAAAACTGAGAAAATCATTTATCATTTATTCACACATGAGTATAAAATTGTATAATGATTTTCACATTTATAAACTAAGAAGTCTATTTCAAAGTTTTGATGTAAATAACTGTATAATGGTTTTCACATTTATAAACTGAGAAGTCTATTTCACAGTTTTGATGTAAATAACTATATAATGGTTTTCACATTTATAAACTGAGAAGTCTATTTCACAATTTTGATGTAAATAACTGTATAATAGTTTTCACATTTATAAACTGAGAAGTCTATTACACAGTTTTGATGCAAATAACTGTATAATGGATTTCACATTTATAAACTGAGAAGTTTATTTCACAGTTTTGATGTAAATAACTGTATAATGGATTTCACATTTATAAAATGAGAAGTCTATTTCACAGTTTTGATGTAAATAACTGTATAATGGTTTTCACATTTATAAAATGAGAAGTCTATTTCACAGTTTTGATGTAAATAACTGTATAATGGTTTTCACATTTATAAACTGAGAAGTCTATTTCACAATTTTGATGTAAATAACTGTATACTCCCTCCGTCCCGCCCGACTTAGGACGTTTAGGTTGGGCACGGGGATTAAGGAAAAAGTGTAAGTGGGTGGATGTTGTGAGTATGAAAAGTGATGTAGGTGAGAGAAAGTGGGGTAGGGAGTAATGAGTGAAAATTTGTTGTGAGTGTAAATGTGGGTCCCATTAATAAAGTACTTTCCATTTTGGGGTTGTCCTAAGTCGGATGGGACGCCCAAAATGGAAAAATGTCCTAAGTCGGGCGGGACGGAGGGAGTAATGGTTTTCACATTTATAAATTGAGAAGTCTATTTCACAGTTTTGATTGAGAAGTCTATTTCACGGTTTTGATGTAAATAACTGTATAATGGTTTTCTTGGGATAGAGGGAGATAATTTTCTTGCAGCAGATGTATGCCCTAACAAAAGTTATACAGATTTGAAAACCATTTTTCGATCTCCGGATGCTCTAGTTAACCCAGAAAAACAAAAATTGAAAGAAACTTAGTAAATTTTATCCAGAAAGAGAAAAATTACAGTATTCCACATTTTTTTTGGGAACCAGGACGATACCTGAGAGGATTTTATTGATTACAAAATACTATAAATGTGTACACGTGGGGGACAACCAATCACCATAGTGAATTGGAGCCTAAACCTCAACCCTATACTATTACAATTGTTTAAGAGAAACATAAACCTATCTATATCCCTATTACAATCACCCACAAATGAAAGCCAACTATCTATCATTACAGATACTATACAAACATAAACCCTATACACATGTTCAATATACCAAATCCTTGTACACATGTCCTCTCTATACACCATGACATTGAACAATACTGCCATTTCCAACAACCAGCTGAACCAAGCAATAACAACACATGCTGCCAATAGCCAAAAATCACATCTGAAAAGTGTATACCTGATTCATTGCTTACCACTGAACTTTCCCACATATTCCACATTTCCATATAAATGGAAACCAATCCCATATTACCAATTGCTGCCAACACTCAGCTAGAATATCTGAATGAAACAAAAGAAATGTACCTGCATTTTCTGAACTTATCGACTTCAATGCGATTGACCGCAAAGATATAAAGCAAACACTAAACAAACATAAACCTATATACATGACCAATATACCAAATCCACATAAATCTTGACACTCTTTAGGAGCAAACCTAAACTCCAAAGGGACATCAACAACCTTTTCCCAACTGAATCCCAAAAATTCTGTAAATACCTTTCATGATTGAAATTGCTGCCATATAAACTGCCCCCAATCAACATAACCAGATGATACCAAAAACCAGCAAACTGATACCCCATTTCCTTCACCACTTCAGATTGTAAAAATAACACATTGGACACAATTGCCATTGTAATTACCATAGAAACAACCACCACCATAACATAAATCATATGAAATGACCATTTCTATTGAATATCATGACTGAACTTCCAAAAATCCATGGAACCAGCAACCAAAGAATCTGATAGGATCCACTGTGTTCAAATTGCAACTACTATCCCACCTATTCCAGTAAACATACAGAATGTTACCAACTCTGTTTGGAATTTTGATCATCCACCTATTCCCCATTTGAGCTGCCATGAAATTATGTAACACCCATTTCAAAAACATATCAACAATTCAGTCGTATGATACACACTACATCAATCCTAAATTAAAAACAGAAATCATTAACACCCAAATTCAATTAGGTTTTGAAACCTCCCCAAATCACAAAAATAGAAATAAATTCAACACATTCAACAAGAATATACCTGTATCTGTATCGAAAATCAAACCCTAGGAATTCGACAGTAAAGGATGGGCAGTTTCACAACCTTGTCGGAATTAATGGAGGTTGGTCAGATTTTGATGCAATCTTGGCCAGATTTCTTTGTTCTTGCTCGAAATTGATGATTGAAGATCGATCAACTGAAATTGCAGAGAGAATTGAAATTGCGCGAGAGAGAATTGCCAATTACGCATAGAGAGAGAAACGCAAAGGATAGCTCGGCGTCGGGAATGAAAATATCCATCTTCTTCAACGAGTCGCTGAGCTCCTTCTTCGTAATTTGGCCGTCCCCATTTCGATCAAACATCTGGAACACCCGCCTGAGCTCGTCAATTGTGACATAGAGAGAGAGAGAGAAATGCCAATTTGCGCAGAGAGATAGAGAGAGAGAGAAACGCAATTGCGTATAGAGAGAGAAAGAGGAGGGTAGTTTCGACATTTAAATGGTTATGAAATATTTTAAAAGGAACTAGGAGTTTATTGGTAAAATGAATTTCAACTTATGGTAAGAACTTTTTTCATAGCTTTTTTGTAATTCCAATATGTCACATCATTTACAACTCAATAATAAAAACCTCCAAGCTTTTTTCATAATGATAGGACTTTTTTATCAACTTTTTTGTTCCCCCAAATCCAACAACATTAAACTTTTTTTCTAGCATTTTTCTATAATATTTAATGATCAATATGGGGAAGTGATCAAAATTAATGAAAAGAGCTCCTTGAGAGAGCTCTTTGTAGAAGGAGTTGCTCCTTACTAAGGAGCTTTTCAACTTGCTCCACAATAGCAAAAAGCTCTTTAGAGCTTTTTCATAAAAATAAAGAGCTCTAAAAAATCTCCCATTGTAGATGCTCTAAGGTAGAATATGAAATGTGGTATTTTTTTTTTTATAAATTCCACCTTCTAATAGGGACTTATTAGTAAAAAAAATCCCTTGTTTTAACTGAAAAGACAAAAAAAAAATAAAATTAAATAGTGTTTTATAATATCACATTTTACATTTTTTTTTTAAATAGCATATTTTTGAGCTAGTTTTTTGTAAAAACTCATTTTTCCTTCGACAAGTTCCAATTAATTTTTTGTCTCTCTCTCTCTCACTCTCTCTCTCTCTTTCTCTTTCTCTCTCTCTCTCTCTCTCTCTAGCAATTTTTACACGTGTGAAAAAGAATAAGGAAATTTAAGTCGGAGATGTGAACAGATGTGAAGATTACGAAATTGTATCAGGCCCAATCCATAATTACAGTTTTATTATAATTACGCTTTTCAAGCCAAGCCCATTTAATTATGATACTTACTCCATGCTCAACTCTGTGAAATGGGTTTTTACCTAATCTTCGGGAAGAGCGATCTCATGGTTTATTAAAAAGGTCAACATACATCATAATTACACTTAACCCCCTTATAGTCTCTCACTTCCTATCGCACTTTCTTTTATTGATGTTGTGCGATTTTATCAGTTGGTGACTTGGTGGGCGGCGGAGAGAGCTATTTTACAACTAAGTAATACTCTCTCTTCTTTTGTTTCATAAACAAAGAAGACAAGAAAGAGGAAGTAATAAAGTAATAAGCAAACCTCATTAATAATTGACTGGTATATGATTATGGTGATAGAACTGACAAATGTTATTAAAATAGGAGAGAGAATGAATGAAAGAAATAGTGTAAAAACTTTGTCATTTTGAACAGTATTTACCCACGTGTAATATACAAAAAAAAAAAAAAGTATTCACTCATGTGACACGTATGGGGCATTTGATAATCAAATAAAACTATCATAAATTACATATGAAAATTTGAGAAGCCAATTGCAATGCTTGTAAATAATTTAAAGGGAGTATAAACTTAAAAATGGCTCATCCAACCCCCATAGGCCATCACTAGAAGAAAAGTATGAAAGCTTGTTTATATTTGCACAGTGAACCCTCCAAATTTTTGTATCTTCATAGTGAAACCTCCAATTTAGCATATGGATTTCTATTGGAAAAAATAAATAAAAATTGTTTGCTAGAGGAGTGATTTTAGTTTATCTTTAGTTTTTTTAATTATTTAAAGAAGAATGTAACAACAGAGAGAAAAGCCAAATTAAATACATAAATAAATAAAGAAAATAAAACAGAAAATGGCTGAGCTCATCTTTATTTATTTATTTATTTATTTTAAAATTAATTAGAGATAATAAATTAGTCCTTTAAAAAAGTAATTGTTGAACAAGTCCTATTCTGTTTTTTGTTTTTTGTTTTCCCCACATAAGGTATCTTCCTTCTATTCTAAGTGAGTACTAAAAAATTAGGGTTTGTTACTTGTTCTGACAAATTTGTCAGACTTTTTTGATTCATCTCATAGCTGGAAGGAACAATTATATGACCCGCACGTGCACTACTGGTCAAATAACGTCTACACCTTTTTCTTTTTCTTTTTTAACGACACTTTCATTTGCAAATAAATAAATAAAATCAATTAATAAATAAATTATCTTCTCATTTGCTCCATTCATACCATAACTATATTCTTATTTATTATTTTTAGATATTCTAAAAAGATAATTTTATTTTGATGAAAATCATTGAAATTTCAAAATTGCCTACTCCATTTCTTGTTCCAGAATAAATACGATATTTTTTATATTAGTATGAAGAGGCTTTCAACATTAATTTTAGATTAATTTTTATTATCTTAATAAAAAAACTCGTTATCGATACATTATTAAAAATATATACTATCTAAAATAATTTTTTATTTTTTATTAGGATAAACAAAGTAATCTAAAATCACTCACTCGTAGTGTCGTCTCACTCGAAAAGACGCAAATTTCTATTTTAATTGTCTTATTTAAAAAGGCACACGACCAAAATACCAAAATAGAAACCTTTTACCACTCCTTTTATTATAAGACCCACTTGTCGTACTCATAATAAATATCCACTAACTATTCTCTATATCACTTTATCTTTCCTACCTCACTTTTTATACTCACAACATTTATTTCACTATACACTTTCCTTATTTTTCATGCAATACCAACTTTATGCCTTTTCGGGTGAGACGGAGAAAATATTGTTTAAAGTTTTTTCGTAAGAAAAAAATGTGAAATTTATTATGAAACAAAGGGAGCACAACGGAAAAGGAAGAAGAGGGAGAAGAGATGATAAAAGTCAACTAAGAATGAAGAAGCAATCGAGTAATAATTAAATTTCACTATGGTTAGTGATATAAATGAAAATAGGTTATTAAAATAATTGAATAGTCAAATGCCAGACGGGAGTATCCCCTACCGATGTATTTTTACATCCCACAGCTTCGACAGATCGCTTAGCCCCGTTCATTTTCGGCGTAAGAGCGCTCAATCAGTCAGCTATTGCGCGCTCTTTCAAGAGTGGCTACTACTAGGCTTTATCCTACCAATGAAATTGTTCCATTATTCTCAATAGAAGAAAACAAAGATGAATAGTAACACTTGTTCTGAACGAATCCCCGAAGGAGGGGGACATAACATAGTCAAAGTATAGTCTTTTCCAATGCATTAAAGTTGCGTAGTGTCTTTTTTCTTTCAGAAAAGGGTATTTTCATGGGTTTACTATTCTAAAATAAATATTTTTAAAAAAAAATCAAATTTGTTCTTTAACAAAACAAACTTAAAATTTTCTTGGATATTATTTTAGGCAGAGGGGAAGTAATTTTATATTTTAGAAGAAATTTTAGTAGCGCGAGGCAAAGACTAACCTTTTTCTTTTTCTTTTTATTAAGCCAAATATTTTCATTTGTTTATTACATAAACCTCTCTTTTCTGCTAAAGTCAGTCACTTCCTTGCATCTTTTTCTTGGTCATTACTAACTTCGTGTGGGTGCTTTTTGTTTTTCTCATTATTCAACTAAATAAAGTTCTTTTTCATCACTCTTAATTTTTTATTAATCAGAATAATTACTTTCTAAGATTCAATTAATGGAGTCTTATGTAGGCTCATCACACATGGATTCTTCAACAAAAATTCTTTATCATTCTCTTTAATTTAATTAGTACCTTTTTATCTTCAAGTCGTAGTTTAACGCCGCTTGACTAATTTGGTTTATACTTTTCTAATTGCGCATTCATGGGCTCGAAGAGCATAATTAAAGACTTAAACTTGATTAATTACAAAGGGGATGACTCATGACTAGAGTTACATATTACCTGCTTCTTTTTCTTTCCTCTCGTCATTTTATTTTTTTAATAATTTATTGGCTTAAGGATTGTCCATATCTAGACACACCATTGTTCTTCTCTTTTGAATGTGTCTATAAATGTTTTATTTTATAGATTAAGAGGTTCTTACATATTCCCTTTTGACTCAAAATTTGAATTTTAATAAAAGTAAATTTAAATATTTATTTTGGGATTAAAAGTATTACATTCTTTAATACTGACAAGGACAATTTAACTACAAACGAAACTGGCCTAAAATTTAAGAACAATTCCATAGAACTAATTTTACAAACATTGTGTAGATGAAGCATTTAATTTTTGATTTTTTTAGCAGTATAGATAAGTGTTGTATATTAGAATAAAAGAGAGAGACGGAGCCAATCATATATGAAAGAGAAGAATTTATTGAATTGACTCAATTGATTATGATAATAGAGGTACATATTTATAGGGTTACAATGAGGAGGTAATCTCCTAGGAGAATAAGGATTCTAATCTAGGTAAAGGTAATCTCCTAGGAGGAGAAGGAAATCTCCTAGAAGGAGAAGGATTCCAATCTAATACAAAGATTGTGTTTCCTAATCTAATACAAGGATTGTGTTTCCTAATCTAATATATAACTATATATACTTGAATATAATATAATGATATTATATTCCTAATATGCTCCCGCAAGATGGACGGCCGATAGGAGAGTCCAATCTTGGACATAATTACATGAAGACTTGTTGTTGCCGAAGACGTTGATGTTGTTGAAGACTTTGATGAAGATGTTGTTGTTGCTGAAGCTACAACCCAGTTTGCACGCATGGTAGTGCGGCCATTGATTTTTTGTTTTTTTTTTTTGAATTACGTCGTGATGACGAGAATTTTACGTCGTAACGACAAGAAATTTTGGTTTGGGTTATGAGTTTTACGTCACACGGACGACTTTGGTTTGGGTTATGAGTTTTACGTCACACGAACGACTGTGGTTTGGGTTATGAGTTTTACGTCACACGGATGACTTGGGTTTGGGTTATGAGTTTTACGTCACACGGACGACTTTGGTTTAGGTTATGAGTTTTACGTCACACGGACGACTGTGGTTTGGGCTATGAGTTTTACGTCACAAGGACGACTTTGTGTCTCATCGACTACGTCTCAATGACGATGTTATGTCTCGACAACGAATTGGGTTTGTTTTACCAAGGGAGATTAAGTGAAAAGGAGAAAAAAAATACTCAACGTTACATTGAGATAAGAGAAAAAAAAATTAAGAAGAAAAAAAATTTCGAAGGTGAGAAATAATAAAAAAATATAGGGTTTTGGTCAAAAGGGTTTGTGAGCCAAGGGGATTGAATAACAAAAAGTTTAAAGGTGGTGGGGGCTTTGGTAGTTGGTGGCGAAAGTAAGGTGGCGGAGAAATTCTTCTATGGATCTTAGCTCTGATACCATATTAGAATAAAAGAGAGAGAGACGGAGCCAATCATATATGAAAGAGAAGAATTGTATTGAATTGACTCAATTGATTATGATAATAGAGGTACATATTTATAGGGTTACAATGAGGAGGTAATCTTCTAGAAGGAGAAGGATTCTAATCTAGGTAAAGGTAATCTCCTAGGAGGAGAAGGATTCTAATCTAGGTAATCTCCTAGAAGGAGAAGGATTCCAATCTAATACAAAGATTGTGTTTCCTAATCTAATACAAGGATTGTGTTTCCTAATCTAATATATAACAATATATACTTGAATATAATATAATGATATTATATTCCTAATATTGTATTTTAGTAATATTTTTATAAAATCACAATAATTTGTTATTTGTATATATATTCAAGAGAATCAACATCAGTGTACCATCACTCAGTTATTTAATTCCATACCACTGGTGCATATAATCTGTAATTTAAATAATTAAAATTTCCGCACGGACACCTCTTATTAAACCCCCTATATAACTGTACTTAATTACATAATTAAGCTTAAATATAAATAGGAAAAAGTAATTAATTTATTCATGATGTAGCCGCTTGCAGACAATCAAGGAGACATTTTGTCTAAGTATTTGAGAACAACGGGATTGTATTAAATGTGTGGAGTACTTAACATTAGGTAAACCTAATTATTAGAGCATAAATTAACCCTAGACAAAGTGGGGTCCACTCTTTCGGTAAACCCAAAGGTGCGCTTTCTTTCAACTACAATCATAGCCTCAACCAGCTCTCTATTCGCTAATCCCCATTAATTTTAATTATATGTGATTAGATGGAGATTAATTATAATGCTAAATTTTTTTTAGGAACATTGCCCAAATCACTTGTGTTCAAGTTATATAACATGTCACAGAAGTGTAAGCTAGTGGATAATCAGGTAGCTCAACTCGAACATTAATTAACTTGACTCGTACCCCCGTCTCGTGTACTGTTTTAAAATCAAATTAAGAATGCTTACTTGCGTGTGAATGTGATTGATGCATCGTTTTGAAATAAAATAGTTTAATTTTTGTAAATTAGTTTGTTTTTTAATAAATAGTAAGATAATATTATCATAGCAATTGTAACTGTTGCACAAAACAACCCAAATTGTTTTATTAAAAAGGTTCTAAGAAACGACACAAGAGGATTCAAACTTCAATTATGAATACGCAAATCTTGAATAAAATAAGTTTATTTCTATTGCTTATTTTACATATTTAATTAATGTATCACACAACTTGATGTAAATAGCAATTAAAACATGAAGGTGAACCAAAATCCAAGGGTTTCTTTCCAAAATGTCAAAAGAGGATCGAGTGTCTCTATTATTGTTGTTCTTGACTAAATGCCAATTAAGTATCTTCACAAAACCTCTTTTTTTTTGTGCAAAATCGGTGAATTATAATTGTATTTTCTTGAGAGGTACTAAATTTTATTAAGGGGCCTTCGAATGTGGGATAATAAGTAACATCGTGGGCCGTTGGGTCTGCACGTGTAAAGAACCTGCTCTGATACCATCTTAAAGTCTGAGTTTCCACCTTAAAACCAATTGGTACTAAGGGGAGTTGCCCAGGATCTTTATATATTATAGGCAAAGTATGTCAATTCCCAATGTGGGATAATATCTTTAACACTACAGTAGTGTCTGGTGTTGCCCAGGCAACCCAAATTTTTTATTTTTTTTTTATTTTTTTTTGCAAAACGACGTCGTTTTGACCTGTTTTAAAGAACATGCAACACCAAATATTTTGCGCCTAATGAAGCCTATTATATTTATGTATGTAAAGTGGTGTCTAGTGAAGCCTATTATCTCTTATGTATGTAAACATTTTTAATTTTAGTTTCGCGTCAATTTTTTTTATTTAGTAAAGAACAGGCAACACCAAAACATTTGGTGTAGATTCGCCGCTGCCTGAGAGTTGACTTAAACGAATCACTTTATCGATCAAATACAAATTACTTTACATATTACCGAAAGTTGACAAAACAGATAACACGCTATTTAATTTAGATTTATAACATTATAACAAGCTTAATCATCCTCTCACTAGAATCTAAATATATATATATGTATATTTACATTAATTCATTCATATATTATTGATGATCATGTAAGAGAGAAACTAACAAGCTAGGTTAATTAGTTCCTCATCATTCTAACAGCAAGTTCTTGAAGCTCACACAACTCAGTTTGAGAAGGCCTTTTCTTGCTATAACTATTATTAGGTTGGAACGTGAATTCATCTCTGCTTTGAATCTCTTGCATTCCGCCCATTGATCCATCATTGCAGCTTTGATGATCAATTGACTCCAATGAGCTTTGAGGCGAAATCGAGTTGAGAAAATTCGCATAATTCGCGAACGAAGACCCCATGCCGGCCATGGTAGTACTGCCCCATTGGTTTTCCACATTTCTTGTGTCAATGTAACCTTGCGATAGTTGAGCTTTCATTTGCATTAGCTGAGCTTGTAAACAAGTAACCTGACATTTATTTATGTTCATGCATAAAAATGATTAGAAACCTTGTGAACTAGTACATCATACCAAAATAAATGTTTAATTTTCAATTAAGAAAAAGTATAAATATTTATCCTTTTTATATAATTAATAGCGAAATTGCATAAATATTTTTGTAAGTAAATAATAAGCAAAAAATAATATAGAAACAAATTAGTTTTTTACAAACATAGTCATTCATTTTTGAGAAAAAAATATATTCTAAATATGAGGTTTTTATTTTGGGACGAAAAGAGAGCTTCACAAATTTGCAAACATCAAGTAGATGGAGTAATAATGAACACTTCAAATTTATGAAGAATTGTTCCATTAACCCACAAGGGCAATTGAATTAACACACAAACCCTAATTAAAACCTAACTCAAAATTATAAAATTTAAACCAAAAATCACTAGATAGGCAAACAAATTGTAACCCACTTGGGCTAAGAGTGACTAAAACCTTCTTGAAAGCATTTGAATCTCATGGTCAAAGAAAAAAAATAATACTTTTAGAGGAAAAAATATCAAAGTAATTACTCCAATATTACCTGTTGTTGCAAGGCAAAGATATGAGCAACACAGCCATAAACAGGATCTCTAACCCTAGCTTGAGCTTCATAAGCAATGGTGACAACCGCCTCGCACCGATCAGCCACCGGAACATGAAGCAACAACTTAGACACATTACTAGCCCCAAACACCTTATGGATCGCCGCAAACCTCGCCGGACCTTGCTCCGAACAAAAATAAGGAGCGAAAATGCAATCGGAGGCGCACTTTCGCCTCAAGAACTTGCATGCACCACAAGGAGAACCTGCAGTCCCATTTGGAGGAGAAGCCATTTTGCTGGATGAAGATCAAGAAAGAAGAAGACACGCAGTGATGGTGAAGTGTGTGTAGGGATAAGAAGAAGTGAGTAATTGAGTATACTAATGTTTATGGTCACACGGGGAGACTAGAAAATGGTGCAAAAATGAGAGGAGGGGTAGGGGGATTATAAAGGGCTATGGAGAGGGGAACAAAGAAGGTCTGTGTGTAGGGAAGGAAGGGGACAAATGGTAATGGCATCTGCAAATTGAGAAGGGGTTTCTTTTATGAGCTTTTTAGACCGAAGTGTTAAACTTTTAATTTTATTAATATATAACAAATTATGAAGAAAAAAAAAACTTTGATCAACAAAATCATTTAACCTAGTTTTTTGAGGAAAGGATCTCAAAAGATCATTTATTTTAATACAAAAAAGATTATTCAATTTAGGACACAAAAAATACATCATTAATTCACTCTCGTTTTCAACCAGAACGATATCTGATCAAGTAATGGTATTGTTAGAGACATTATCTAACATTGAAAATTCATAAACTTTGCCTATGTCATACTTAGGGCTGTAAACGAGTCGAGCCGAGATTAACTTTTTATGTTTCGAGCTCGAGCTCGTTAACTTTTAAACAAACTCGAGCTTTTCTCGAGCTCGAGCCCAGAATGTCTGTTTGAGCTCGGCTCGAATCAAGTTTCGAGCTTTTCGTGAGCTGACTCGCGAGCTACTCGAACTCGAGTAATAACGAGCCGAGCTCGAGCTTCGACTTATTTTTTTTAAAAAAAATCTGAAATCAAACGAGCTTTATCGAGCCCTAATACGAGTTGTAATCGAACTCGAGCTAAACGAGCTTATATATATATATATATATATATATATATATATATATATATATATATATATATATATATATATATATATATATATATATATATATATATATATATATATATAATTCATTCGAGCTTTTAACGAGTCGAGCCCGAATCGAGCTCAAACGAGTCGATCTCGAATAGAGTTCGTCGAACATACGAGCCGAACACGAGCCAAACTTAAAAAAATGGCGAGCTTAAAAATCGGTTCGAGTTCAACTCGAGCCCACTCGAACTCGAGCTTTTTTCGAGCCGAGCTCGAACAGGCTCATTTCGTGTAACAGCCCTATATCTCTTAACATCACTTAGTTTTGAGATGAAATCTCAAATTTTACCGATCAATTCACTTATGATACTCTCTTTCTCTTCGTACACAAAATATATTCTTCTAAAATGCAACACTCACTTTAAAATGGATTCATAAAAAATTATGATACTTATTATAATACGAAGAGAATATTTAATTAAGCACATTAATTGCAAAATATATCTTAAACGTTTAAATTTAAATTAATTGAAATTTTATGTACTTAATTTAGGTGGGAAAAAAATAGTGTCTTTGTGACGATATGAATTATCTCCATTCTCTTAATGAGATAGATTATTACAGTTTATTTATAATTAATGAGTGGAGAGGGAACAAAGAAAGTCTATTTTGAGTTTGATTTCAATTCAAAGGGGGTTACAAGTTAACTTATAATATAATTTTCGCGCCGAACGCCGCACCTGGGAACTGCTGCTGCTATTTGTCCTTTCTTGACTTTGCTTTCACTGCCACGTGTTTCATATTACTTTATTTTAGAGCCTATTTTATACCCCTCCGTCCCAATCGAAAAGCCACAAATTTTCATTTTGGGCGTCCCATTTAAAAAGGCATTTTCCCAAAAAGAAAAGTTTTTATTACTATTTCACCCACTCATTCTCTCTCCTACTTTACTTTTACACTCACAACATTCTCTTTCCTACATCACATCCCACTCATTCTCTCTCTTATTTAATTTTTCATACTCACAACATTTAAACTTTTTCTCTTTCCTACATCACATTTCTTATTTTGCGTGCATGGCTAGTTTTGTGGCTTTTCGACCGGGACGGAGGGAGTATTCTCATTTATTTTTATTTTTTTGGAAAAAAAATCAACAATAACAATAGTAACCCCCGACCGATTTTTTTCTCAATTAATTTATTTTTAAATTTTTATTTATCATTGTGACTAACTGTTCAAACTTTTGATCAAAGTATCCCACTTTTTGAAACTCGTTACACCGTGTAGCGATTTTGACTTTGACAGGTCAAACTCGCTACACGGTGAAGCGAGTTCTATGTAATTAAGTTTGGTCGTTCGTAATTAATTAGGGTAATTAAGTTTCTCCAAACTTGCTACACCGTGTAGCGAGTTTAATCTGTCAAAGTCAAACTCGCTAATTAAAAATCTTTTTCTCCTTCCAGTTTACAGTTTTCATAAAAAAAAAAACAAAAAATCCTAAGTTTTCTAAGTTCCAGCCGCCCCAGGCAAGGAAGAAGAAGAAGAAGAAACAAGAGTCAATCTTAATTTTGTAATTCAAATTCAAAATTTTATAATTGTAAGTTTACATTCTTGTATTTTACTTTATTTTGTGTTGAATTTAGCTTTGATTTAATTATTTATTTACCTGCAATTTAGATTTTTTTTTATTTCTTTGATGACTTTATAAAAATATATTAGTTTAGTCTCAAATATGTGACTAATTTGTGTCCCAATCCAAAATTTTGAGGAGTGATTGTTTAAGATAATAATTAATGTTTATTCAATATAAAAATTAATGTTTTAATGTACGTACGTTTAATTTAATATTGTTACTTTATTTAATTTGTGTAAGAATATTGGAAAAAAAGAATTATTAACTTCTTATCAAATTTTTTTATAGAAAATTAGTAATTAATTTTCTTATGTAGAATGATTTTTTTTGTCTTTATATAAAATGACTTTTAAGTAATAAAAAAGTAATAATAATGATTATCAATTACTGAAAAAAGACTTATTATTAATTTAATATTTTTACTTTATATGGTTTAATCCTTTATTTTTAAATTTGAATATATTAAATATGCATGAAAATATTTTATATTTAAGTAATATACGAAAAAGTGGAAACTTTTAAAATTTACTTATTATTTTTTCAAAATTAAATATTATTTTTCAAAAATAAATAATCTATTAATTTTTCAAAAAAATAATTGACGATCCCTTTATTTTGTTTCAAAATTTAAATACAGTTTAATTTATTAACTTCATAGCCTTTCATATTTATAAATTTGCATTAAACACCCTAGTAACAAAAAACAACTTCAAACTAAGATCCTAGACTTTATTATTTATTGAAGTAAGATCCTAGACTTTGTTATTTATTGGGAAAATGACAATTTAGGGCATGAACACGTAGGGTCTTCGGTGGAGGGCCTGATAAATTATTTTTTGTCGCTTCAGGGCTTCATATGTAAAATTATAGCCAGTTAAGGGTTTTTTGACGAAATTCGTTAGAAAAATCGATTAAGTGACATGTGTCGCGCACGTGCTTAACAAATTGATTCAAAAGAACAATTTACTTATTTCAAAAAGAAGTACTTATAAGGTATATAGGTTGGAAACCAGCACAGTCGAGGTGATTCGTATTCAACCACGTAATCACTTTCACGTATAAATTAAACATACGAGGCAGCAGTATGAGTTGATATGCAGTGTGGCGGTTAGAACAATAACCACATACCTATAAAGTATTTAGGAAATAATGACTATTCAAAAAAGACAAATTTTACTGCCTCGTATGTTTTATAGTTATTAAAAAATTTACTTATTTCAAAAGAACAATTTACTTATTTCAAAAGAAGTACTTATAAGGTATATAGGTTGGAAACCAGCACAGCTGAGGTGATTCGTATTCAACCACGTAATCACTTTCACGTATGAATTAAACATACGAGGCAGCTGTATGAGTTGATATGCAGTGTGGCGGTTAGAACAATAACCACGTACCTATAAAGTATTTAGGAAATAATGACTATTCAAAAAAGTCAAATTTTACTGCCTCGTATATTTTATAGTTATTAAAAAATTTACTTATTTCAAAAGAACAATTTACTTATTTCAAAAGAAGCACTTATAAGGTATATAGGTTGGAAACCAGCACAGCCGAGGTGATTCGTATTCAACCACATAATCACTTTCACGTATGAATTAAACATATGAGGCAGCTGTATGAGTTGATATACAGTGTGACGGATAGAACAATAACCATGTACCTATAAAGTATTTAGTCAACCTTACTATTCAAAAAAGTCAAATTTTTACTAACGTAGCAATACTTGTACTATGTAGAAAATAATGAATATAGAAGAAACACAGTTTACAAAAATATGATTATTAATTACCAACCTTGATATTGAAATAAAAAGATGGATGCCTTCATTGATCTCGGGCCTATCGATGCCTCTGTTCTGACCGAGCATGGGAACCATAGAGCTCGGTTTATTTGGGCCGAGCAGGAGGTTGCTAGTCCCCTGTCTTTTCGTCGTGGTGCCTCCTTGCCGGCCGTATTAGCTCCTAGGATATTGTCCAAACTGGCCGAGTGAGGCTTTAGTGGAGTTCACTACATAGGGAGAGTTCAGTACGATTATGGGTTACTGGAGGCTTTGATCGAGAGATGGCGTCCGGAGACCCATACATTCCACCTCCAGGTTGGTGAGATAACGATCACCCTAGAGAATATCGGCATGATTTCTAGGTTGCCAATTGATGGGGATGTTGTTACTGATACTGGGTACCCAGCACATTTAGACTGACGCGGTGTCTGTCAGCAGTTTTTAGGGGCTATCCCTGATCCCGGAGATATATATGGGAGTTGTATGAAGCTCAGGTAGATTACGACCCATTTCCCACACTTCCATGACCTCGCCGATGATACTGCTCTAGAGATTGTGGATATGTACATACGGGAATATATCATGCTCGCCTTGGGTTCTACGGTCATGCCTGATCGTACGAACAACAAGGTTAAGTTGTGTTATCTCCCTCTGCTTGGGGATGTTTCCAGGATCAGCCAGTACAGTTGGGGAAGTGTGTCGCTCGCTTTCCTATATCAAGAGCTGTGTAGTGAGACTAACCCTCATACGAGACAGTGCGGAGGATTTCTCAACGTTCTACATGTATGTTTATCTCATTTTAATGTTCATTATGTTGTTGTTTTTAAGTTTGATTTCAAATTAGCGACATTATTTATAGTATTTGATATATATTTAATTGATATATATTTGGGCTTGGGAGCGGTTGAGATGTGTGGAACCGCATATCCGTAGTCGATTCAGAGATCTGGACTACGTGCTCATGCCCCTCAGATGCAGGTATACATATATCATACGTTATTTTCTCGTCGTTATTGTTTTTTTTTTTTTACTTTTTCTTATAAATATTTTGTTTATGAAATTTCAGGTGGACCCAGGCATCACTGAATCTGATGGAGGCTACTGCACATAACCTGCGAGGCTATCGTGATCAGCTGGCCATGCTAACCGATGATCAGGTTGCGTGGCAGCCTTATGCAGAGAGATACGCTCCGCCCTACTGCACTCAGGGTGGGGACGTATGGTTAGCGAAGGTCCCTCTAATATGCTTTGAGAGGATCAAGTGGCATCTGCCGGATCGCGTTATGAGGCAGTTTGGCCTGCTGCAGGGGGTCTTAGAACCGTGCAACACTAGCCCGGAGTTGCACATTTGTGATCGGCGTGGAAACAATACCGTGATTTGGAGCGACCGCCATCGACCTCATATTGCACTCTGGGAACAGCGGCGGCAATTTCTGGTTTCTGGGGTCTACGACATTCACGATATGCGTTACACCGATCCATATATGATATGGTATGGAGCATAATGTGTATGTTTGTCCAGAACCTCACTCATACAGAGGAGGCTGGATACCGGTCGGCTGCCTCTGCCTACGAGTTTATGATAAGTTTTTACATTTTTCAAGTTATTATTTCTAGGTTTTTTTTTAACAAAACCTCAATTAATAACTTATAATTAAATTTATTTTTGATATAAAAACAGGTGCAGACCCTTCAGCGCTTGCATGTCGACAATGAGGCGGAGGAGCATCCCAGGCAAGCTCCAATGTGTTAAAATAAATGATGGCATGTTGCTGAATTATATTTTTGTTTAAAAAATTTTTTTTTACATGTGTTAAAAATAATGATGATAGAAAAAATTGCAACTAAACCAAACATAAACTGTACCAAATAATTTTAAAAAATTAAAATAACATCAAAATAAATATAATCAAGTTAGTGACCAAATTCCGGTCACGTGAGAAATCTTACATTAATTAATTCAAACATTTAGGAAATTTGAGTAATCAATTATACCTGATCCACCCTGTCAATATTATGACATTTCTTCTTGATAGAGCTCAACGGATAATATGTACCGGCTTCAGTGAGAAATTTCATTGCAGTGAGCCAAGGACCGTCTTGGAAAGCTTCATCCTTCATCGGGTCTTCAATCGCTCTCCATATATACTCTTGGGTTGCGATCGGGGTTTGTTGCGAAGATAAGCTCTGACTGTCGAGATTTTTCTGGCGCGTGGCGGACTCTACGGAACCGGCGGGATCAGGAATTGGGACGGCGGAGGATTCACCAGAGGAATTGGGACGGCAAAAAAAAAACGCTGCTCTCTTGGATTCATTTTTTGTGTTGAATAGAAATTGGATTGAGAAGATTAAGGGTTGCGAGGAGGATACGATATAATAAATGAGCGAGGGAGAGTGAGGAGAGGAGGAGAGGAGGATAAATGAATCTGAAAAAACTCAAATGGGCATTTAATTAAAGAGAAACTCGCTACACGGTGTAGCAAGTTTGACTTGGACAGGTCAAACTCGCTACATGGTGTAGCGAGTTTCTCTTTAATTAATTGCCCTAATTAATTACCAAACTGTCAAACTTAATTACATAGAACTCGCTACACGGTGTAGCGAGTTTGACCTGCCCAAGTCAAATTCGCTACACGGTGTAGCGAGTTTCAAAAAGTGGGACACTTTGGGCAAAAGTTTGAACAGTACGTCACTTTGATAAATAAAAATTTAAAACAGTATTATTTGAGAAAAAAATCACCCCCGACCTATAGGGTTTGTTTAGATTTAATAATTAAATTAGTTTTCGTTGTAAACATATTACCTCATCTGTTTTGTTTGTATGCTCGTTTAAGATACCTACGGCTAACGACATCCAATTTTTCAGTTAAATATGCATGTGACCCCTTTTTTAAAGGGTAAAATAGGAAAATCAATCAAAATTAAAATAACTAAATTATAAAGACTTTAAGTGTAAAATTAAAATATAAAAGGGTTACAATGCAAATTATTTAGTTACCAACTAACCCCCTCTCCCAAATTCAGATCCAAATCTTCTTCTCCGTCACCCACCACCATCCCCACCTCCGACCACCGCACCCCCTGCTGCCCCCACCCATCCCCACCTTCGGCCACCCACTTATCCACACCTTGCTACCCCCACCCTAACCTCAGCTGTCTGCAACCCCCACCCAATCCAACCTGACCCTTTCCCCATTCCAATCCATTTGCAGTCAATCCATCCTTATCTTATAAATCACTTTCTACATTTCAATTATTAATCTGTATCTCTCTCTCTCTTTCTCTAAATATCTACAACATCTATAGTATAAATTACACCATGTCACCTCATCTCATGAACAGTACAATGAGTAGTGTCAAATGTCAAATTTTTCATTTTGCCCTCATTAAATTATCTCTTTCCCATTTTGCCTATTAAAAAATAAAAATTTAAATTAAAAAAAAAATAACAAAAACACGTGTCCTCGAACACGGGCTTTTACTAATGGGTTTATAAAACAAGAAGGCTAAAAAATTTAAAACTAATCAAACTATCAATCAAAAACCTCAAATCAAAAATTCAATTTCGCAAGCTTGCTCATAGCAGTAACAACCGAACTCACATCTTCAAAATCGAGTTCAAACCCTATCATCCAAATCAAATCATCAATCAAGAAGAGGAATGGGGCGCCGATTGTAGAGAAAAGAGCGGAGTATGTAAATTAGTGTTACCTATACTAGCTGGTAAACGATGATGATGGAATATATGACTAGCGATCCATAATTAACGGGTTTAGGCGACAAAGAAGAGGAATGGGGCACCGATTGTAGAGAAAGAAGGGGTAGATGAGTTTCATAAGAAATACAAAGGAGAGAGAGACAAAAGGAGCAGGAATTTAGGTTTTAGAATGAGGCGTATATTTCATGATTTTCTTCACTAAAAACCTTATGCAATGTATAGTTTGTGTGGCGGTGGAGTTGGGGATGGCGTGGAGGTGGGGTGGGGATGGTGGTGGGTGATGGAGAAGAAGACTTAGATCTGGGTTTGGGAGAGGGGGTTAGTTGATAACTAAATAATTGCATTGTAACCCTTTTATATTTTAATTTTACACTTGAAGTCTTTATATTTATGTATTTTAATTTTGATTGATTTTCCTATTTTACCCTTTAAAAAGGAGTCACATGCATTGCACTTGCTTATTTAACTGAAAAATTGAATGTTGTTAGCCGTAAGCACCTTAAACAAGCATACATAACAGATGAGGTACTTTGTTTGCAACGAAAACTAGTTTATGTATAAAATTCAAACAAGCCCTATAGTTGGGGTACTATTGTTGCATTTTTCCTTTCTTTTTTAACACTCCCTCTGTCCCAGCAAGAGTGTCACCCTTTTAGGGGTGGCACGCAAATTAAGAAAAAAAGTGGAAAGAAAAAATGTTGTGAGTGTAATTTGAAAATAGGAGAGAGAATTAGTGAAAGAAATAGTGAATTTAAAAAATGTTGTGAGTGTAATAGTGTTTTAGGAAAGAGAATGAGTGGAGGGAATAGTGAGTGAGTGTAATAGAATATTAATAAAACATTTCCTTTTTAGAAAAGGTGACGCTTCAAACGGGACGCTATTTTGGGTAAAAAGTGACACTCTTGCTGGGACGGAGGGAGTATGTCTCATATAGAAATTCTTAGTTCAATTTATTTCTACAAAAAATAAACAATGAAACTCATTTGCTATACTTACAATAACAACGCAGTCAATATCTCTACTATTTTCACTTTACTACTTTAATTTTCATACTCACAATATTTTTTTTTAATAATCGTGTATATTCAAATTAATAACCTTATTGTGTGACGACGAGAATAACTTTTTTTCTCCTTAGACTAACTTTTCATGAACTAAATCTTAAATTATTACTTCCTACGTCTTTAAATAAATGTAAAAAAAATGAAATTTATTTTTGATCAATAAAAAAATTGATTTTTTTTTTTTGATATTCATTTTGGGATAGAGGATGTAAGAGTGAAAGAAATTGAGTAGCTAGAAAAGTAAGACAGATAAACAAAAGTATTGGTGTTAGTCTTAGTGTGATGACACCAAGTAATCCGCGAACATATTTGCAACGGAATGATTTTAAAAAACAGAATATAAAACAGGGATTACCACTTATCTACAAAAAAATTTATAAACAATAAAAACTTCTTTTAATAAAACTTATAAGATTCAATTACAAAGAAGAATTAGAGAAGAAACAAAATAATCAAACACTAAAAACACAAGTTCAAGGAGAACTTTGTATAACGAAATAACTCTAACAAAAACACTCACTAATATTATGAAAAACTCTCTGATAAACTCCCTGGAATTGCTAAACAATAAAGCCGGTTGGAGTCTTTTTATAGGCAAGGAAGACTCCAACAATTCGTGTAGATATTGGAGTAATTTTCAAGATTATCTCTTCCATATTTTCCTAAATTATAGCTCATGGAATTCTCCAGCAACAACATGTATATCTCCTTTCTAAACTGTGTGAAAATATTGACTTGGAGAAGATCTATTATTTATTTAAGCTCCCATATTTGTAAAAGCATCTACAAAATGATATATACTAAAAAGATACACAAACACTAATAAAACTAATTAGTATGTTAGTATATAAAAATTAATAACAAGAGTAAAAAGGATATTTACAAATATTAACTAAAAAATAAAGAAAGATATAAATCCTAAAATAAGGTAAATCATCTTAGCAAAAAATGTGCCAGTGTAAAATTTTTGTCACATTAACATGACATGAATCTTAGCAAAAAATGTGTGAAAAGATTCACACTTTCAATCTCCCCCTGATTTGTAGCTTTTGATCAAAATCAAGATTTGATAAATATCGTATACACAAGCCAACAAATCAATCAAAATATCAAATATAGAAACTCCTCCTAAATTGTCAAACAATCCAACTCCCTCTAAATTTGTTACAACTTTATCATCCTTGTAACTTACTCTCTCCCCCTTTTTTACCAGAATAGAGGGTGTCAACAAAGCGTCTGCATGTGAGTCATGATGTGGCCACACCAGGAATCACATCACACGCAATACTATTTACCTCCAAAGAATAGAAATCTCAACAGATGTGCGCATACCCTTGTGATTATCTAATAAAGAACCAAGCATTATAGAGAGAAAATGATAAGAAGTCATGGGAGTCGGAAAACAGGGGATGTACTTACCAAAACTGCTTCTCCAACCTTTTGAATTTCTTGGAGATTAAGGATTTCAAAAAAATGACAATAAGATCTTTTCTTTTGTGAGTAATGTATCTGACATAAAATGTCAAACAATACCATAGAGCACGCTCCCCTAACCACAAACTATTAGACAAAAATCAAATTTGATTGGAGAGTCGTTGATCACAAGATTTTTAGTCGAGAAATATGGGAAGAAATAAAAAACACCTGATTAATATTTTCACCAATAACAAGGATGACCTAAATTATGTCTAGACTATAATGCATAGTGTACAAGCAAATGATATATATATCTCATCATTATGTGGCATATGATGAAATCACACCCGAGAACTCATCCTCTCCAAGGAAGTCAATGAACTATTTTCCAGATTTCTCAGCCTCTAGAATGCACTCATCCATTTTTATTGTGGTAAATTAATTTGTGTGTAGCTTTCACTCTTCTTTACTCCCAATGATAGCCTTTTTCGAATGATCTTATCGAACTCAACACAAACTAATTTTATCTTGATATCGTTTGATCACATTAGAATGGCTTCATACAATAGGCGGAGCAACTGTTTCCCTTTAGATTTGGCACCCACTGAGAGACATCCATTAAGATAAAAAGTAAGTTAACATTAGCTAACATACATTGGAAGAGTTTACAATCCAAAGATGGGACAAGTTAAGGGAGGGATTCAAGTTAGCACACCAAGATATATAGTGCAAATTAAACTAATATGCATGCATTTTTTATTTTATTTTTGCTTTTAATAATATACAATACAGGTGTAGACCATGATGTGACCACACACGGGATCACACCATTAGATGACACACAAACAAATAGACTTCCTTATAGTATAATGTCTCTCAAAATCAATTGCCTTGGTGAAAATGTTAGCCAACTGGTTTTCAGTTCTTACAGGTTCTAGGCTAATAATTTTCTGCTCAACAGGGTCTCGAATAAAATGATGTCTAATGTCTATATTTTTAGTACAAACGTGCTTAACAGGATTTGTTGAAATGTTTATAACACTTAGACTATCACAAAAGATAGTTAACACATTACTTTTATGCTCATGGTCCTTAATCATCTTATTTATCCAAAGAGTTGAGAAGCTCAGTTTTGATTGTACCACGATGCCATGTTATTCTCAAGATAAAAATAACCCCAATTTTACTCTTTATATCATCAGTACCCCACTCATATTTTACTATTTCAACAATTTTGGGCTCAAGAAGAGATAAATAATGATAAACACTTACCTTAGGTAATGCAGGAGATGTCCAGTTTAGGCTAGCAGAGTCTTTGCAATTGACCCTAGCCTTCGGTATAGTGCTTACCATTGCATGCGCATCTCCAACCACTTCTGAGACGGGGTGGTCCGTTTGCATTTTGTTTGGAATATCTCTAAACCTTTTCATACCTGCTTCTTTACTATCTGAGCTGCTAGAGGATGCCTCTAAATCTGAACAACCATTAGATTTTACTGATGTGATATGCAATTTGATCACATTACGGGATACATCAGTCTTTTCTGTATTCTCTTGCTTATTATCTAGAATTTTTTGTTTAGATTCTTCATTGGCAGTCTCCAGCTGTGATTTCCCCCATCCCACATCGGAAATATGTGAAAATTTTAGTGTGATATATAGAAGGCCCATACACTACTATTAAGTATCAAATCATCCATTGGACTTTTGGAGGCCTGTGATGGGCTGTGGTTGACCCAATTGAGGAGGTGCTTAGTGGGTCAGTATGTGGTGCCTGCATAGTGGGTCAGGCTTCGGGCTCGGGCCGTTACAAATGTATCTCCCCCACTCAAACCCTTGCCGTCCCTGGCAAGGTCAATCAATACCCAGATCGTACCCCCGGGCTAGCTCGCAAGCCTTAAGGTCGGGGTTCTGCTCTGATACCAACATTTGTAACAGCCCGAGCCCGAAGCTCGACCTGCTATGCAGGCACCACACACTGACCCACTAAGCACCTCCTCAATTGGGTCAACCACAGCCCATCACAGGCCTCCAAAAGTCCAATGGATGATTTGATGCTTAATAGTAGTGTATGGGCCTTATATATATCACACTAAATTTCCACATATTTCCGATGTGGGATGGGGGATATCACACCAGCTCTTCAACAAAACATGTAACATCACAAAACTTATAGCGATTGTCAGAGGTTTTAAATCCTTTAAAGACACAATTGCATGTTTTATCAAAAACTTCATAAACTTGCTTATCAAATTTCACATGCATATCATCGTCACACAAATGACTAATGTAACGACCCTAACCCTAGGCACAATTTTAGTATAATATTATATGCTTTTAAAATTAATGTTAACTTTATGTGTTTATTTTATGTCTTTAAATTCTTATATTAAGATGAAATGGTTGGGAAATAGTTTAGAATCCTCATGGTTTTCTAGTGAAATAAAATAAAGCATTGGGGAAAGTATAATAATAGAAAAGGAATAAAATGTGAAAGGAGGTTAAAGTATGTGGGATGAGGTATTTGAGTAGGAGGGTTTAATTCACCACCTTAGAACTTAGAGGACTAAATTGCCTAGTTTTGAAAGTCCTTGTTTAATGAGGGATGGGGGGCCATACCCATGAAATCCTCCCCTTCATTCCTTAGTCAAGGAAGCCCCATACTCCCTCTACCCTCCTCAATTTCTTCTCCTTCATTCTTCTTACTTCTTCCATGGAAACCTCCCCATGAAAGCTTCACCTCCCAAATCATTCCCAAGTTGAATCCTTCTCCATTTTCAAATCCAAGAGTACTTTTGTGTTCCGGGTGAAGAGAGGAGCACATCTAGCTAAAAGAATCTTCATTTCATCTCACATTTGCTAGGTGAGTTGTTATGATTTCCTTTCTTATAAATGTTCATAAACTCTTTAATGTTGTTCTTGTTATATTGATGGTTGTTTCATACTTTGGAAACCTTATAGGAGTTGAGTGATTTGGTAAATGAAATAGAATGAGATTATTGTTCTTGGAAGATGATTTAGAGTGTATAAAATGGGTGGAAGATTTAGTAATAAATAATCTAGGTTTACATTATTTTGGGTTTACATGATTTATTATGAACCTTGTAAAGCTAGAAAATCCCTTTAGTGTTCATGAGTATAAAGAAGATTTAAAAGGAAAAGAAAAGTGGTAAAAGAGGAAAGTAGAAAATCTGGGTTGCTGGAATTCGCCTTGGGCGGTCGCCCATGGGTACATGTGCGGTCGCCCATGAGTCCAGTAACATCCCTTGCCTTGAAAATCCTCTTGGGCGGTCGCCCTAGAGGTATGAGCGGTCGCCCATCGTGACAGTAAGTTGCCTTTCCTTTGAAACTCACTTGGGCGGTCGCACAAGTGACATGGGCGGTCGCCCATGACCCCAGAAACCAACTTTGAACCTGAACCAGAATTAGTTTAGTAAGATTGATTGATCACTTATAAATTGTGACTCCTACTTGGTAAATTGAGCTTGAACCTTCATAGAGGTCTTATATCGTTGTATATTAACTATGTAGGGTGGGTTAATGTTAACTTGTTACCTTACTTGATTATATATTTATTGATGGTGTTATACTTAGTGTATTCATTAATTGTTGCACTATGATATTGATTGGACATGAGTATATTTTACCATGTGGCTATATTGTTTATCCCCTTTGTGGATTATATTTTAAGTAACTATTATGTGCTTGATAATTTGTTAATCAGCTGATGTTGGGGGTATAACATAATACGATCAATTATGGAAGTGTGACCTAATGTGATCGAATTATGTTATATCTGTGACCGTCCCCTCCTGTGGCCACAGGTCGGGGTTATAGCATCTGTATTGAGCCAAAAGCCTTACAGAGTTGCTACTATCTTATATGGTTCCCTGAAAAATGGGTCTTATAAGATGTGAGTATTGCTTAAGCAGCTCACCTAAGATTGGAGTATTATACCCAATGTTGTACGACTATTGTTCAGACGGGAAAAGGTAAACCAAGGTAATGAAAGGTGTTTACAGCTTTTCTAATGTGTTATATGCAACTTGTTATGTGTTGCATTTTATTTGGCATATTGCTGCATTCATAATAGCTTGCTGAGATTTATTCTCACCCCTCTCCCTTTAATGTTTTTAGATCCCGAGACAGGCGGACCGGCCAAGTAAGGGCGGAAAGGAGTTTGGAAGTGAGCTTTTGGGTATTGTCGGGGTACGTTTAGGTTGGCGTAGAAAGTATATTTTGATATAGTTCCTTCATGGAGTTTGTAATTATAAACTTTAATTTCTACGTTATTACCGATGTCTTTTGTAACCAAAACAGTGTAATACTTTCAAAGTTGGTCAACTCCTCCTCCAAGGTGGAGAGGAGTGGAGTTAGTTTGAAATGGTTATGTTAATGATGTTTATGTTTGAAATTTAACTCAAAGTTTTAAAAGTGTTTGGATATTTGGGTTAGTTTGAGGACGCTCCAGCTCGGGACACGTGTAGGTTCCGGGTCGGGGTCCTTAGCTTGGTATCGAGCTCGGTTAGAGTTCTCGGGTAGAGTCTAGCTGAGTGAGGGGGTGTGATAACTGAAGTCGAGTGTTTAATGCAGGAGTTTGTTCTAATGGCGGGAAATGATGGCGATCAGGATCGGGCTTTGTGTGATGCCGGTAATCCGAATGCCGCAATAATGGATATGTTCCGAGTGTTTCTACAGAATATGACAAATCAGAATCAAGGTAGGGGACAACAACAAGAAGGTAGGCAAGGGCACCATGGTCTAGAGAAATTTGTGAAGATGTCTCCTCCTAGCTTCAACGGAGATCCGGATCCGGTGAAGGCTGAGAGGTGGCTTGAAGCTATGAATAAGATTTTCGCGACTATGGAGAGCTCGGATGCAGAAAAGGTGAGATGCGCCGTTTTCAAGTTGGAAGGACCCGCTGAGCACTGGTGGCAGGTAGTGAAGGATGGTTGGGATCGGGATTTGACACCGCAGACTTGGGAAAATTTCACACGTAAGTTTCGGGATCATTTCGTTCCGATGGTGACTAGAGATAAGAAGGAGGTTGAGTTTCTGAAATTGGAGCAAGGGACGATGTCTATAGCACAGTATTCAGCCAAGTTTATGGAGTTAGCCCGATATTGTCCCCATTTGATACCGGATGAAGAGAGGCATGTCTACAGGTTCGTGAAAGGCTTAAGGGTGGAGTTCCGGAAGCAGCTATTGACTCATGACTTCGCCAACTTCCAAGCGGCTGTGAATATGGCGTACCGGATTGAGAATGATATCGAGGAGCACCGTGGTAAATCTGAAGGCGGAAATAGAAATAGATTCCAAGGTCAAGGTTCGGGGCAGAATAGAGGGCAGCCAAGGACATTCACTCCGGGAGCAAATCGAGGAGGAAATGTGGCGAATCCGGCAAATCGTTCGACTTCAGGTCAGTTTGGTGCAGTGTGTGGATATTGCAAGAAACCAGGGCATTCCGAGGACAAGTGTTGGAGCAAGCAAGGCCGATGTTTAGAGTGTGGGGCGACAGGTCATTTCCGGAGGAATTGTCCCAAGTGGCAAAATAAGCAAGCTTACGGTAGTGGTCGAGGAGACAAGGTAGTGGTGTGAAGAGAGATGTTGACGGGAAACCCAAAGATAGAGTGCAAGGTCGAGTGTTTGCCTTGGGTCGAGGAGAGGTCGATCCCAATGCCGTTATTAGAGGTATAGTCCCTGTCTCGGGGGTTAAGGCCCGCATTCTTATAGATCCCGGGTCTTCCCATTCATTTGTGGCATCTCATTTTGCATTTTCATTGCATAAATTGCCTGAATCTATGCCTTATGTGTTGGAGGTCTCTACTCCTATGGGAGAGTGCCTTGCATCTTCTTTGATATATCGTGGTTGTGATGTGACTATATGTGGGCATGTATTGCCAGTGGATTTGGTCGAGTTACCAATCCGTGACTTTGATGTGATCCTTGGGATGGATTGGTTGAGTCAGTGTCATGCTATGGTAGACTGTCGTAGAAAGCGAGTCTCATTTGCTATGCCTGATGTGCCTACTTTTATATTTGATGCGGACAAATCTATATTCGGTTTACATGTTATTTCTGCTTTAAAGGCTAGAAAGATGTTATCTAAGGGGTGTGCGGGTTACTTGGCTTATGTGGTAGATTCCAATAAGAAGTCTCCCGAGTTAGCTCATGTTCCGGTTGTGAATGAATTTAGTGATGTGTTTTCTAGAGAGTACTCTATGCCTCCGGATCGTGAGGTAGAGTTTTGTATTGACCTAGTGCCCGGTACCGCCCCTATCTCTAAAGCACCCTATAGAATGGCTCCGGCCGAGTTAAAAGAGTTGAAGGTCCAATTGCAAGAATTGCTAGACCGGAGTTTTATACGCCCAAGTGTGTCTCCTTGGGGAGCACCGGTTCTATTTGTTAGGAAGAAGGATGGTACCTTACGATTATGTATAGATTATCGTTTGTTGAACCAAGCCACTATAAAGAATAAGTATCCTCTTCCACACATAGATGATTTATTTGACCAACTCCAAGGTTCCGTTATCTACTCAAAACTCGATTTGAGAAGCGGATACCATCAGTTGAAGATTAGACCGAATTATATTGCCAAAACAGCTTTCTGAACTAGATATGGTCACTATGAGTTTGTTGTGATGCCTTTTGGGTTGACTAATGCTCCAGCCGTGTTTATGGATATGATGAACCGTGTTTTCAAGCCCTATCTTGATAGTTTTGTGGTGGTATTCATAGACGACATCCTTGTATATTCTAAGTCCCGGGAAGATCATGAAAATCATTTGAGGATTGTCTTGTCAGTTCTTCGGGAGAAGCAGTTGTATGCCAAGTTCAGCAAGTGCGAGTTTTGGCTTGAGCAGGTTTCTTTCTTGGGGCATGTAGTGTCGAGTTCGGGAATTTCCGTGGATCCTTCGAAAATTGAATCCGTGATTAATTGGAAGCAACCTTCAACTGTGACTGAGGTTCGTAGTTTTCTTGGGTTGGCGAAGTATTACCGAAGGTTTATAGAGGGTTTTTCTCGGATTGCTACTCCGTTGAGTAGATTGACTCGGAAAGATGTATCATTC
This sequence comes from Adenophora triphylla var. japonica, assembly GCA_022495995.1. Classification (NCBI taxonomy): domain Eukaryota; kingdom Viridiplantae; phylum Streptophyta; class Magnoliopsida; order Asterales; family Campanulaceae; genus Adenophora; species Adenophora triphylla. The sequence continues at coordinate 150,264 of JAFEMH010005350.1, forward strand.
ATATGGGATTCCAAGTGTGAAGCAAGCTTTAATGAGTTGAAGAAGAGGTTGACGACGGCTCCTATTCTTACCCTTCCGGATGGTTGTGAGAATTTTGTGATCTATAGTGATGCCTCGAAGGCGGGTTTGGGTTGTGTCCTAATGCAAAATGGGAAAGTTATTGCGTATGCCTCTAGGAAGTTATCACCGGCGGAACAGAATTACCCTACTCATGATATGGAATTGGCGGCGATCGTGTTTGCGTTACATAAGTGGAAGCATTACCTATATTGGGGCGAAATTTGAGATATTCACCGACCATAAGAGTTTGAAATATTTGTTTACCCAGAAGGAGTTGAACAACCGACAAAGGAGATGGCTTGAGTTCTTGAAGGATTTTGATTGTGTAATTTCTTATCATCCGGGGAAAGCCAATGTGGTGGCGGATGCGATTAGCCGAAAGGCTTATGTGACAGCTTTGAGTACCCAAGAGTTGAGGAGTGAAGTATTACTTGCGAATGTGCGAGTCGTTCCTACATTGTATGGAGATTTGAAGGAAGCTCAACAAGGTGATCCGGAGTTGAAGAAAATTTTAGATCAAGTGCAAGATGGGAAAGCCGGGGAATTTGCGTTGAATAGAGATGGGATTTTAACCTTCCAAGGGAGAATTTGCGTTCCTTCATCGCCGGAAATCAAGAGGCGTGTCTTAGAGGATGGCCATAAGTCCAAGTTTGCGATTCATCCGGGTAGTACGAAGATGTATCAAGACTTGAAGCGTGGGTATTGGTGGAATGGTATGAAGAGGGAAATTGCGGATTTTGTATCTAAGTGTTTGACTTGTCAACAGATTAAGGCCGAACATTAGAGACCGGCGAGACTACTTCAACCATTGGATATTCCGGAGTGGAAATGGGAAAGGATCTCGATGGATTTTGTTTCGGGTTTGCCTCTTACCGCGAAGAAGATGGATGCTATTTGGGTTATTGTGGATAGATTGACAAAGTCGGCTCATTTTCTTCCGGTGTCAACCAAGTTTTCGTTAGAGAAGTTAGCTCAGTTATATATGAAAGAGATTGTGAGACTTCACGGGGTTCCGGTTAGTATTGTTTCCGACAGGGATCCGAGATTTACTTCTAGATTTTGGAGAGTGTTGCATGAAGCCTTGGGTTCTAAATTGTGTTTTAGTACGGCGTTTCATCCTCAAACCGACGGTCAGTCCGAGAGAACTATTTAGATACTTGAGGATATGTTACGGGCTTGTGTGATGGATTTCCAATTGTCGTGGGAAGATCATCTACCTTTAGTGGAGTTTGCCTACAACAACAGTTATCAGTCTAGTATCGAGATGGCTCCGTATGAGGCGTTGTATGGTAGGAAGTGTCGATCTCCGATGTGTTGGGACGAGGTTGGTGAAGCAAGACTTTGGGGCCCAGATTTGGTTAGAGATTCAACGGAGAAGATCAAGGTGATTCGGGATAGATTGAAGACGGCTCAGAGTAGACAGAAAAGCTACGCCGACAATAGAAGACGGGATTTATCTTTTCAGGTTGGTGACTTTGTGTTCTTGAAGGTCTCTCCGAGGACGGGAATCAAAAGGTTTGGTAATAAGGGTAAATTGGCTCCAAGGTTCGTTGGTCCGTTTGAGATTCTAGAGAAGATTGGGGATTTGGCTTACCGGTTGGCGTTACCTCCCTCATTTTCCTTACTCCATGATGTGTTTCATGTTTCTATGTTGAGGAAGTATTGTCACGATCCTTCCCATATTTTGAGTTCTCCCCCCGATGATGTTCAAGCGGACATGTCTTATGTTGAGGAACCATTGAGAGTCTTAGAGTTCCAAGTTAAGGAGTTGAGGACTAAGAGTATTCCGATAGTGAAGGTCTTATGGAAGAATCACACCGTTGAGGAAGCAACGTGGGAGCTAGAGTCGGAGATGAGAGCAAAATACCCTTGGTTGTTTGAACATCCAAGTAAGTCTTTTTAAAATTCGGGTCGAATTTTCTTTAAGGGGGAGTGAGTGTAACGACCCTAACCCTAGGCACAATTTTAGTATAATATTATATACTTTTAAAATTAATTTTAACTTTGTGTGTTTATTTTATGTCTTTAAATTCTTATATTAAGATGAAATGGTTGGGAAATAGTTTAGAATCCTCATGGTTTTCTAGAGAAATAAAATAAAGCATTGGGGAAAGTATAATAATAGAAAAGGAATAAAATGTGAAAGGAGGTTAAAGTATGTGGGATGAGGTATTTGAGTAGGAGGTTTTAATTCACCACCTTAGAACTTAGAGGACTAAATTGCCTAGTTTTGAAAGTCCTTGTTTAATGAGGGATGGGGGGCCATACCCATGAAATCCTCCCCTTCATTCCTTAGTCAAGGAAGCCCCATACTCCCTCTACCCTCCTCAATTTCTTCTCCTTCATTCTTCTTACTTCTTCCATGGAAACCTCCCCATGAAAGCTTCACCTCCCAAATCATTCCCAAGTTGAATCCTTCTCCATTTTCAAATCCAAGAGTACTTTTGTGTTCCGGGTGAAGAGAGGAGCACATCTAGCTAAAAGAATCTTCATTTCATCTCACATTTGCTAGGTGAGTTGTTATGATTTCCCTTCTTATAAATGTTCATAAACTCTTTAATGTTGTTCTTGTTATATTGATGGTTGTTTCATACTTTGGAAACCTTATAGGAGTTGAGTGATTTGGTAAATGAAATAGAATAAGATTATTGTTCTTGGAAGATGATTTAGAGTGTATAAAATGGGTGGAAGATTTAGTAATAAATAATCTAGGTTTACATTATTTTGGGTTTACATGATTTATTATGAACCTTGTAAAGCTAGAAAATCCCTTTGGTGTTCATGAGTATAAAGAAGATTTAAAAGGAAAAGAAAAGTGGTAAAAGAGGAAAGTAGAAAATCTGGGTTCTTTGGAATTCGCCTTGGGCGGTCGCCCATGGGTACATGTGCGGTCGCCCATGAGTCCAGTAACATCCCTTGCCTTGAAAATCCTCTTGGGCGGTTGCCCAAGAGGTATGAGCGGTCGCCCATCGTGACAGTAAGTTGCCTTTCCTTTTGAAACTCACTTGGGCGGTCGCCCAAGTGACATGGGCGGTCGCCCATGACCCCAGAAACCAACTTTGAACCTGAACCAGAATTAGTTTAGTAAGATTGATTGATCACTTATAAATTGTGACTCCTACTTGATAAATTGAGCTTGAACCTTCATAGAGGTCTTATATCGTTGTATATTAACTATGTAGGGTGGGTTAATGATACCTTGTTACCTTACTTGATTATATATTTATTGATGGTGTTATACTTAGTGTATTCATTAATTGTTGCACTATGATATTGATTGGACATGAGTATATTTTACCATGTGGCTATATTGTTTATCCCCTTTGTGGATTATATTTCAAGTAACTATTATGTGCTTGATAATTTGTTAATCAGCTGATGTTGGGGGTATAACATAATACGATCAATTATGGAAGTGTGACCTAATGTGATCGAATTATGTTATATCTGTGACCGTCCCCTCCTGTGGCCACAGGTCGGGGTTATAGCATTTGTATTGAGTCAAAAGCCTTACAGAGTTGCTACTATCTTATATGGTTCCCTGAAAAATGGGTCTTATAAGATGTGAGTATTGCTTAAGCAGCTCACCTAAGATTGGAGTATTATATCCAATGTTGTACGACTATTGTTCAGACGGGAAAAGGTAAACCAAGGTAATGAAAGGTGTTTACAGCTTTTCCAATGTGTTATATGCAACTTGTTATGTGTTGCATTTTATTTGGCATATTGCTGCATTCATAATAGCTTGCTGAGATTTATTCTCACCCCTCTCCTTTTAATGTTTTTAGATCCCGAGACAGGCGGACCGGCCAAGTAAGGGCGAAAAGGAGTTTGGAAGTGAGCTTTTGGGTATTGTCGGGGTACGTTTAGGTTGGCGTAGAAAGTATATTTTGGTATTGTTCCTTCATGGAGTTTGTAATTATAAACTTTAATTTCTACGTTATTACCGATGTCTTTTGTAACCAAAACAGTGTAATACTTTCAAAGTTGGTCAACTCCTCCTCCAAGGTGGAGAGGAGTGGAGTTATTTTGAAATGGTTATGTTAATGATGTTTATGTTTGAAATTTAACTCAAAGTTTTAAAAGTGTTTGGATATTTGGGTTAGTTTGAGGACGCTCCAGCTCGGGACACGTGTAGGTTCCGGGTCGGGGTCCTCGCAACTAATGCTTATGAGATTGGCATTAATGCCTTCAACATGAAGAACATTATGGAGATTATAGGTAGACCCTCAAAACTCAAGGTTCTTTTACCAACAATCTTACCTTGGGCACCACCTCCATATTTCACAATTCCTCCATTCACATGAGAATTTTTCAGTCAGAAATATGCAATCAACAGTTTTAGGTCCAATCTTCACCTTTTTAGGAGGAGGTATGGCTACCTTTGCAAGACACCCCCACACTCTCAATTGTTTATAACTTGGCACTCTTCCATGCCATAGTTTATAAGGAGTTTTGTCTTGTTTCTTTCGGGGTATTTTATTTAACACATAGTTAGCCGACAACACGGCTTCCCCCCACATGTTATTCGGTAATCCCGAACTTAATAACATGGCATTCATCATTTCTTTTAATGTTCGATTTTCCCTTTCGGCAACACCGTTTTGTTGGGGTGTATAAGGTGCCGAGATTATATGTTTAATTCCACTTTGAGCACATATTGCTTCAAATAAAGATTCATATTCACCCCCTTTATCACTTTTAGCACCTTAATTTTTCAGTTTAATTGATTCTCAACTTCATTTTTATAGAGAGTAAACTTCTCTATAGCTTCATCTTTACTTTTTAGAAGATACACATAGCAATACTTTGTGTCATCATCTACAAAAGTCATGAAGTACTTATTGCCGCCCCTTGATTGTGTTGATTTAAAGTCACATAAGTCCGTGTGAACCAATTCAAGTGGTTCACTATGTTTTTCAACTGAATGGAATGACGTTCTTGTTAATTTTGCTTCTACACAAATTTCACATTTTTGTTTACAATCAACTTTAAACTTTGGAATAGAATTTTTTTTTTGTCAAACGACGTATTGAATCAAAATTAATATGACCAAGTCTACCATGCCACAAATTAGATGACTCAAGCAAGTAAACGGAAGAGATATTCATATCATTAGCTTTTGGCTTAACCACCATTACACTTAACTTAAACAGTCCATCATTGACATAGCCTTTACCTACAAACATTCCACTCTTTGACAAAGTGACTACATTTGACTCAAACACAATACGAAAATCATGCTTTATCAAAAGCTATCCGGACACCAAGTTCTTCCGGATGTCGGGCACGTAAAGCACATTGTTGAGAGTCAACTTCTTCCCGGATGTCATCTTCAAAACCACTTTTCCTTCATCTTTGATCTCGGAAGTGGCTGAATTCCCCATAAATAGATTCTCGCCATCCTTAGCAACAAAGGTACTAAACATGTCTTTGTTGGAGCACACATGTCTAGTAGCGTCGGTGTCAATCCACTATTGATTTGGGTTTGAACCCACCAAATTCACCTCGGAAATTACAGCTGCGAGGTGCATCTCGGACACGTCCCTAACAATGCCTTCCACCATATTTGCCTCACGAGCCTTCTTGGGCAACTTGCAAGCATGAGCCTTGTGGCCTTCACCACCACAATTGTAACAAGTTCCTAAGAACTTCTTCTTGGAAACACCACCTTTTGGTCCCAAGTGGGAACGCTTGGAAGTTGTCACAACCTTCCCTTTTCCCTTTTCAAAGCTTTTGCCTTTGGAGCTTTTACCATGCTCCACCATATTGGCCTTAGCCACACTAGAAACAAACTTTTTCTCAGCAGCTCTATTGTTCTCTTCAATACTTAAACGAAGGATGATTCCTTCCACATCCATTTCCTATCGCCTATGCTAAAGGTAGTTCTTGAAATCATTCCAAGATGGAGGCAATTTCTCAATGATTGCAGTCACTTGGAAGCTTTCACTTATGATCATACCCTCGGCATGAATCTCGTGCAAAATAGTTTGAAACTCATCAACTTGAGATTTCACACTCTTGCTGTCCAACATCTTAAAATCAAGGAAACGGGCAACATTGTTGTTCCCGCATCCTCAATCTTATATTTGTGTTCCAAAGAACCCCATAATTCCTTTGCAGATTTCACTCACCTTTGGCATATCCTCTTTTAGATATTTTTCCAAATTCAAGGTAGTGAGGTAGAAATGCATCTTTTGTTGCCAACATTTAAAATCGTGGCCAACAAACTTCTCGGGTTTTTTCGCATGGGGGGTCGGGATATGGATCGTAGGAGGATTTGTCACAATAGTCGAGCCACTTCCGTTTCCAGTTTGGGGTCCAGTTTGGGATCCAATTTGGGTCTCCACGGTGTTGTTGTTAGTCGCCATCTGAAACACAACAACTTAGTTAGTATTTTCTATTTTAAAAAATATGTAATCGGCTCCCTCGATTAGGAATATGTCTTAAGATTGTTACAAGGTGCCGAGGAAAATAATTACAGAAAAATGTAAATAAAATACAATTAAACTATAAACAGAAAATACAAAGAATAAGTTGTTGAATCTGATGCACGAGCCCAATGAAACCACTGTCTCCTTAAGACATATTCGACCCCTCACCGAGTGTGCTTGAGTTTGCTTGGGTCACTTGTCTCTCAGGATAGAACGTGCGGACCGGGGGCACTTTGCACCTAAAGTTTCTGGCGAGTTGAATCGTGCTTGGACTAGATCACCTCTTCTTCTATAATGCAAGCTAGGAGGCCAAAAGATGAAGCAACAAGATACAGCCAAAGAGAATGGAGGAGGAATGCAGAAAAACCAAGTGTTTCTTCTCTGTTGTGTTTTTCTCAAAGTTCTTCCAAGTTAGTCTAATTGTTGTTGACAAACAACAATTTAAACAACTTCAAAAACCAAGATTAAAACTGAAAATATGATTTTAATTAAGTAATAAACAATATTATTACGAAATTAAACAACCATTAAATCGAAAATATTAGCCATAATGATTTCAGTTTCAGTTTTTCACATTTAATACTTGGTTATTACATATTTGCTCAGGAACTGCTCGGCCGAGTCATATGCCTTGCTCGGCCGAGCAAGGTTGTCCAGAAACTTTTTGCCCAGGTCTGCTCAACCGAGCAAGGCATAAGCCTCGGCCGAGCATGACTGTCCAGAAACTTTTTCATTCTGCCATGCTATGCTCGGACGAGTCAATCACTCTGCTCAGTCGAGCATGTCAGTCAAAGTCAAACACATTTTTTATTTACAAAATCAAACTTATTTAGCAAAATTTGGATCACATACTTTGAGCATTCATATTTAATTCATTCAAAAATCATTTTGGACAAATAAATGTTTTATTTCACAAACACTAATTAATTAAGTAATTTGACAAAATTACCCTTTAGAAATTAATTCATTAATTTCCTTCAAAATACACTATTTTTTCAACACGGACAAGTTTATGTTTGTATCTCGATTTATATTGTTCAGTTGTATTTTTTATTTAATTTGTATTGAGATTAAGAAATGGTTTAAAATAATATGAAACACAAATTTGTTTGACTTTGAAGGATTGATGAATAAGATGAGCTGTTGGAAATAGAGTCATCAATTTATTCATGAAATCTGTGTTACGTTATTTTTATTTGGCTCAAAGAATAAAGCTATTTGAAAGTTAGTAAATTAAATGATCTGTTAGAGTCCCAACTTCCCCGTCCTTTCTCTTTTATTTAAAAAGGACAAAACGTACTCAATTTAATTGAAACTAGCTGGATTTTTATTTTATTTTATTTCTTCTCAAAATCCACTTAAAATAATCCAAACCCTTTTCTAGTCCAAGCAAATAAACTTCTCTTTTCGTTTCTAAATAAATATTAAAAAAAAAGTTATATTTCTTTTTATTCAAAATATTTTTTAAAAAATAATATTAATTTTGAAACAAATGATATATATATATATATATATATATTAAAAAAAAAAAGTTGTTCGTCAGCTTAACAAAGGAAAGCGGCAATTTTCCAATCAGTCTATTGGACGTGTGCACTAATTAAAAAAATTGGGGGCATAGGGGTGCATGTTACTTCACTTGTCATTGTCATTAGGGATGGCAACGGGACGGGTTCGGGGCGGGTTTTTTATTTCCCAAACCCGTCCCTATAAGGATCCACCATTACCTGAACCCGCCCTGCCCCGCTATTTGCTTTACCCAAGCCCGCCCCGCCCCGCCCCGATTACACCACTCTATTTTTTTTTTCAAAATGATACTTTAATTCATGCCGAAAGTCGAAAACAGAAGGGGGAGGGTAAAATAAAAGCAAGGATTTAAGTTAACATAACTATTAGTTCCCCGCTCTCGGGCATTAAATATTCATAAGAAAGAGTACACTAGTAGCTTCATGAAATCTATTCTTCAGCAGAAGCTGATTCACCGCTCTTGGTGTTGTGCTTTCTTGCATACCTCTACATTCTAACTCAGATTAAACCATCCAAACAAAAGAGTAGTTTTAACATAACCACCTTGTTTTTATACAAGAATTAAAGCTAAAAGGATATTTAAGTAATTTCATACCTAATCGGGACGGGTTCGGGGCGGGACGGGGTAAACCCGAACCCTATAAAAACCCGGCGGGTTTTCAAAATTGTTTTCCAAACCCGGCCTATTAGGGGCGGGTCTTTTCGAGTTCGGGGCGGGTTTCGGGTTTTTGCCATCCCTACTTGTCATCCTAGTAACACTGTTAATAACCGTTAGTTGATCAAGAGTTTTATTGAGTTGTGATTTTTATTTCCATCTATATACTCCCTCTGTCTCATTTATTTGAGTTGGTCTTACAAAAAATGCGTTTTTTTAGACTTAGAAAAAACGTGTTTTATTTTTTCCGTTTGTGCCAGTGCCAGTTTAACAAAGTGTCGGTGTGACAAAGTGTCGGTGCATGTGTAACAAAAGTGCCGTGTAAAAGTCCACAAGCATTCGCTTAACAAAGTGCCAGTGTAAACAAAGTGCCAGTGCATGTGTAACAAATTATCAGTGTAAAAAGTGTCAGTGTCAGTTTAACAAAGTGCCAGTACACTAACACTGGCGCTTTTTACACTGGCACTCTTTTACACTAACACTGACACTTTGTTACACTAACACTGACACTTTGTTAAACTAACACTAGCACTTGTTTTACACTAACACCGACACTTTGTTAAACTGGCACTGGCACTTTGTTAAACATGCACTAAGCACCGAATTTACGAACAAAAAGAGCTTTTAAGTGTCACTTTTTAGACTTGCACTGATACATTTTTACCATAACCCTAACAATTATTTAGACAAAGTGTTTTCTACAGTCATCTTTTATTCTATGAAGCAGGTGGATAGAAACAAAGTTCTTTTTACAAACAAATTCATATCCCAGACCTCAAGTTGGAAATAATATGGTACAAACCCTAGGCAGCAATGATACTATAAAAATGGCTATACTAGACGAAGACCGGAAGTTGCTTTCTGCTCTTGGGTTTTCGATCTGGTTAATGTCAGCAGATCCAAGTTCTTGATTTGATTTGGGTTTTTCTCTGAATTGGGTTTAATCAAAGATACTACTACTTAATTTCAGTTGTAGATCGCCGGAATAAGTTAGAAGAAGTCGCCGGACTGGCTTCCGGTCGGTTGGACAGTGGCTTCCGGAGTCTACGCAAGTTTGCAGAAGTTGGGCGCCGCAAGCAAGGAGAAGAGTTGACGTTTTCTAAAAACACGTTTTTTTCTAAGCTTGAGGAAAAACGCATTTTTTGTGAGATTTTGACCATTTATTTTGAGTTATAAAATTTACCAATTTTAATTTTTCACTTAAAATTATAAAATTTAAAATAAATAAGTTTACAATATTTTTAATTAATGGAACATACTAATTATACTTACACCCACTAACTCACTTGCTATTCTCTACTTCACTAATAATCCTTATCCAACTTTATATACTCACAACACCTTAATAAAATATTTCCTCCGCTTCGATCGAAGTTTCACCTTTTACCTAAAAGAGCGTCTCATTAAAAGTTTCACATTTTTTAAAATTGTAAGAATTGTGGGACCCACTTGTCAACATAACTCACTTTTTTCTTTCATATACTTAAATTAGGGGCTTCAGCTATCAATCTCATTCATTTTTTCTTCTCATATTTAAATTGTGAGACTTACTTGTCAATCTAGGAAAATATAGGAACATATGTTGATCCTCTCATAATATATATATATACTCCCTCCGTCCAAGTTAATACTTTATACTTACTGTTCACACAGTTTTTAAGGAAAAAAAATAATAATATAATATTATGAGTGTAAATTAAAATAGGAGAGAGAATGAGTGAAGGGAATAGTAAATTATAATGGTGTTGTGAGTATTAAAATAATGTAGAAGACAAAGTGTGAAGTATGTAATTGGACGCCCAAAATAGAAAGTGTAAAGTATGTGAACTCGGACTGAGGAGTATATGTTGGAATATTTGGTATATGTGGTATGAAGTTCATAGCATACGCACTGGGTGTCATTAGGCTTAAATCGTTATTTGGCGAGAGGAAAATTCCCTTCGGATGCTTCTGCGCTCGAGGGCGCCGCGCTTAGGCCGAGAGCGGCCGCGCTTCCTTGCCGAGAGACGAGCTTCAAAATCTGTGTCAGCGCGGTCGCCTCCTTGAGAGCGGCCGCGCTTGTGACGGATCTCGCGAATTTGGGCTTCGAATTAGATCAGCTTTAGGTCTTTTAAGCCCTAAAACTCTAGTTTTACCACACATATAAATACTCTAATACCTCCAAACTGCTTTTGGTACTTGAATATTAGAGAGAAACACAATTCTCTTGTTTTTATTCATTGATCGATTACTCCCGTTCATAGAGATTTGTTCGTGAGATTCAAGCGCGACCGAGATAGTGACCGCCGGCCACTACCTACCCGCGTGCCGCTTTGTGGTACGTAGTCCGTGATCGTTTTATCCTCGGAGAAATTTGCTCTGTACTCCGAGTTGCACCAATTGGGGGCAATATTTTCTCTTAGGACGCCTTCCTAAGGCGACTCGATCAAATCACGATAAGTTTTCTAACCGTTTGATTTCTTGTTTCGTTTGTTTTCCCGATCCTGTTCCTTGGCTTTCGGTTTTGCTATTGGCATCTTAATTGGTACGTTCTTGACTTGATCAATAAAATCTCCTACCGTTGATTAAATTGTTGTTTAATCTCGTGGTGCTTATTAATTTAATTTCCAACAGCCTAAGAGAAAATAGTAGTTTTATTTGATCATGTCTCGGTGGTTCCTCTAGCTCTCCCTTTAAGTCCCTAGTTGACACCTCCGATCTTCCGAGAAGTTTGGTGGTAAGAACTTCAAGCGTTGGTCCGAACGCATGAAGATCCGGGCTGTCAATTAAGGGTATGTCTCGGTATGCCGACATCTAAATGTCCCGCCCGAATGGTGATGATCCAGTTAATGTGCTGCCGTTAAACCGTGGAAGGAGCAGGACGATGTTGTTCGAGGACGCATTCTGTCGCCTTGTCGAATGCACTCTTTGATGTTTATTGCTCGCTCCTCTCACCGCTGCGTCACCGTGGGATTCTCTGTCCAAGAAGTACAAAGACCGATGAATCCGGTGTGGAAAAGTACCAAGTGGGAAAGTTCCCGAATTATCACATGAGTGAGGGAAAGTCGGTTACCGACCAAGCGCACGAACTCCAAATCAGTTTTGCGATCACTCAAGGATGCCGACATGGGACTTCCCGATAAGTTCGTTGTCATGGCTATCATTGAGAAGTTTCCTCGATCTTGGGGGAATTCGGTATGACCCTCAAGCATCGTATCGAAACTTGTCACTCAATGAGTTGATGAATGCAATTGCGATTCAGAGGTGCATAATGGTAACCAACCTAGCTGCATCAAAGGAGGCCGCCAATATGGTTACCGGTAAAAGCAAGTTTAAAGGAAAAGGTGTGAAAACTTCTAAGGATAAAGAAAACCATGATAAGCTTAAAGTTAAGAAAAATAACTTTAGGAAGCCAAGAGCAAAACAGAATCGGCTGGAATTGTGGAGAAGGTGGACACTTTTCTAGGGACTGCCCGTCCAAGAAAGGAAAAGGACCACAAGCCTCTCGCCGATGACCATCCCGCCGTCAACATGGTGTCGGGTCCGAAGGATTATGATGATCCCGACTCGACGCACCCGGAGTTGACGATCTCGACCCGCAATGTTACAAAGTATGTAACTTCTTGTCCCGAACTCTTTATCGTCTCATGAACCCAACGAGCGGCTAGTTGACACCGGGGCAAATGTGCACGCTTTGTGCCGATAAATTGCTATTTGTGTCTTACCACTGTCCGTGGTAGATCGCTGACGATGGGGAACTCTAGTGCCGCAAAGGTGCTTGGGACTCGGACGCGTGGACCCGAGGTTTCCCAACGGGCGCATTCTTACCTTGCATCGAGCGTATCACGTTCCCGATATTCGTCCCAACATTATTAGTGGTTCTAGTCTAGTTAGGGAAGGATTTGAGATTTCATTTAAGTGTAATAAGGTTATTATTTTGGATTCTGGTAGTTTTGTGGGGAAAGGTTATTCCTCGGATGGTTTATTTAAAATTAGAGTTGAAACCGATGTTTGTTCGCACAACAATAATTTTAGTTCTATTGATTATCCTGCTTTCGTATTCCATTGAATCTTCAAATGTTTGGCACAATGGTCGCTAGGACATATTAACTATGATTCTTACGGTGAAAAGAATGATTGAACTTAGATATTATTCCTAAACATCAGCTATTGATAAGAATTCTTAAATGTCACTGTATGTGTTGAAGCTAAATCTTACAAAAAGGTCCGTTTAAGCTCTGGGTTGTGAGAAATTCTGAAATTCTAGACTTAGTTCATACCGATATTTGTGAATTTAATGCGTGTTGACCAAAGACAAAAAAGAAATACTTTCTCACCTTTATTGATGATGCTAGTAGATATCAAGTTATTGTGTTCTTGCTTAATTCTAAGGATGTAAGCATTAGATAAATTCATTATGATTTAAGAATCGAAGGTAAACACAACCGGCAAGAAACTTAAACGTGTTAAGGTCCCTGATAAGAGGAGGTGAATATGAGTACTAACCCTTCATGTATTATTAAGCAAGAAAACGGAATTGTACATGAAGAGACTCCTCCCTACACCCCTCAATCAAATGCCCATGTTGCAGAACGTAAGTTAATAGAACTCCTTACTGATATGATTAACGGTCAGCTTACTCATAAGTTCTGGACCGCCTCAAATATATGTGGGGAGAGGCTTTGAATATCGCCTTGCCATATTCTGAATAGAGTCCCTCCTAAGCATAGAAAGTGGAAAGTCCGATTTGAACTTTGGAGAGGTCGACAAGGCTAGCTTGAAACACTTAAAAGTGTGGGGGTGCCTTGCAAAGCGTACTCTGTTACACTCCACATAAAAGTGAAAAAGCTTCGACCTAAAGCTGTTGATGCTATCTTTATAGGTTATTCTCTAAACAAGTTATGCATTGAGTCTTATTTCTCATTATAAAATCAAAATTTCCCCGGCATAGATGTGAACTCTATAGCCGAGTTACGTGATGCAACATTTTTTCGAGGATGTGTTTCCTATGAAGGATCTGACTTCCTAAGGAGATCTAACCCAACCACTAATTCTATTCCTACTCAAGTAGTAGGAGCCGACCAATGTGGGGGTTCGATTCCAGTGCAAAGCTCATTCTCTGAACGATGAGGATTGGGAGACCAAGAAGGAGCAAATCCGGCAAGAGACCAGCCAAGGACTTTTGGAGAATGATTTTATCACTTTACAATGTCGGAGGTGATCCTTTAACCTTCAAGGTCACTATGGCTACTTCTAAATGCCAAGCTGTTGAAGGATGCCAAGTTAGAGAGTGTAGATGGATTCTATTGCTACTCTAATGGGACACTGGAAATTGGTCGATCTCCCTCCTGGTTGTCAGCACGATGAGGATGTAAGTGGGTCTTTAAAAGGAAACTGAAACCTGATGAAAACCGCTGACAAGTTTAAGGCTAGGTTAGTGGCTAAGGGATTCAAGCAAATGGAAGGAATAGAATTATTTCGATACCTATGTCACCGGTTAAGCTAGAATTCCACTACAATACCGAGATGCTTATCGCATTGGCCTCTGTATATGATCTTCCTATCCCATCGTATGGATGTTAGAGACCGCTTTCTTGCATGGCGATCTTGGAGTGAAGAAATTTTATATGGATCAACCTGAAGGTTTTGAGGCCCACTGGCAATGAGAGAAAGGCAATTTGTAAACTTGTTAAGTCCTTGTATGGACTTAAACAAGCCCCTAAGCAATGGCATGAAAAATTTGATAAAAATTATTTCATCGCTAGGCTTATGTTAATAATGAGCTTTGATAAGTGTGTTTATAGCAAGAGTATTGGTGATAGTAGTATTGTCTTTAATGTCTGTATGCTCGATAGATATTCTGTTGTTTGGAGACTGGAGTTATGAGGATAATTGATACTACTAAGGCATTCTTTGAAAAGTAAGTTTGAGATGAAAGATATGGGAGTAAAGCAAGTTGTGATTCTTGGCCTTAAGTTGACTCGTTCAACTAGTAGCATAACCATATCGCGGTCTCATTATACCGAAAGTGTAATTGAGAAATTTGGTTATAAGAATTGCAAAGCTTTGGCTAAGACCCATATGATCCTTCATCTCCTCTTAGCTTAAGAAATGAAAAAGCGTGGAGCATCGATAGACAAATTTCGGTTGAGATATTCTCAAATCATTGGAAGTTTGAATGTATCTCGCTTAATTGTACTAGACCGGATATTTCCTCATACTCGGTTGCATTAGGGTTGGCTAGATATACTCAATGTCCAAGTAAAGCACATTGGGAAGCTCTCATGATTAGAGCTCTCAAGTATTTGAAGGGAACGATTTCCCCTTTGGGTCAGCATTACGGTAGAGCATCCTTCGTGCTCGAAGGGATGTAGTAATGCAAGCCGGATTGCCTATAACTTCAGGGAGTTATGGTTGTACGGGGTATGTTACTTTAGCCACCAAAGGCGGAGGGCTGCGGTCGCTTGGAGGTCGACCAAACAAACTCTGTTGTTGCTAGGTACTACATTCGAGGCCACGACCATTCGCCTTCTTGACACTGCCTGGGATTGGAAGCTGAATGGCTTCGAGGACTCATGTCCGAAATTGCCTATGGTCAGTAAGCCCATGCCTGTTATCTCTCTACATTGTGGACAACAGCTGCCACAATTGAGAAACCGAAAAGTGTCAAGTACAATCTGTTAAAACTTAGAGGCACATCCAAATTAGATTAAAATCTATAGCGGATTCTTATTCTCTCCCCTGGAAGGTAATAGTCAAGTTGATTATGTTGGTACCAAGGATAACACACTCGATCCTTTAACCAAAGGGCTAGAATTTGCTCTTGTTCAAAATCCTAGGTTGGGGATGGACTGAACCCCGTCTGGCTCGACGCGGTCCACGGACCCGATCTGTCCACCTGAGTGGAGATCCCGCAAAGGAGAATTCGATGTCATAATAACAATCTAATGAGTCAAAGACACCAAATAATAGATTGACATTTTATATGTCTAGTCTATCCCCTGAATAGCCTAGAGGTGCTCATTGCTGCTAATTTAGTAAAAGTTTGGAACTTTGAATGGGATCAAGTCTTTTGGGCAAGATGTTCACAGTACATCTTCGGGATGCCCAGCTAAGTGAGTGTTGTTGTCAGACGGGCTAGGGGGATTTGGGTTATTCCTTGAAAGCCCTGGTGATAGAGGGAGTGAGACGTATGGCTTATAAGCGTCAAAATGTTCGATAGAGGGCCTGTCATAGCACTTTATCATGTTTGTTCCCCGCAAAGGCCTCTGCGTCCAAAGGCGTCGGATGGGAAACATGATCATGTGGTCCTGTGGAGGTTTGGGTTTGGATGGCGTAGGTAGTGGTTAGAGCCGGAAGGTACCATTATTGAAAGCATGGCGATGGACAACCTGTAACGTTTGGTATTTCTATGAGCTCATAAGAGATTGTTGCGAATGCTTAGTATATGTGGTATGGAAGTTCGTGGCATGTGACCTTGGAGTGTCATTGGGCTTGAATTGAATTTGGCGAGGAACGAAAAATGCGGCCGCGATGCGCGCTGGCCGAGGCGGCCGCGCTT